>OZ020221.1:29712753-29970253 GCA_963971325.1 Aphodius granarius
CGTGAATTGTGACTCAGATGATGTTCTGAGTGAAGTGCGCAAAAGTTACAAAATATAGAACATATATTTTTTCGATGCAATCACACTTTTAGATGATATATTGAATACAACTATCGCATTTATCGTATTTAATTGTATATAAAATTATATATGCAATGCGTAATTTTGCCTTCATTTATTGTTACATTGTACTGCACAAATAAAGACTGTATCAGAACGATTAAAACTTTTTTATATAATATAATTAATTGTAGAACGTATTTTTATCGGGCATATCCGCCATCTAAGATACAACCAAGATACAATTAGGTGAGGACTACCTAATACCTAATCAGTACGGTATAGCCAAGGAGCAAGGTGGAAGCTCAATTGAGAAAACCACAAAAAGGACCTCAATGTCACCTCAGGGAGACCAATGTCACCAGTTGATGCTTCGGTTACGACATCCTCCAATGTGAGGACTAGTAGCAATGTTGCGCCCACGCGGCGGTTACAAGTAGTACAAGTAAAGTATCGATACTTTTGTTTCAATGCCGAGTACATTTAGCATCGATACTATAAAGCAGGGGTCGGCAACCTGCGGCCCGCGGGCCGCATGCGGCCCTTTGCAACTTTTTGCGCGGCCCGCCAAAGCACGAATATAATTTTAGGAAAAATCAACAAACTTATAGCGTGAGCGTGCCAAAATGTGGCCAGTGACAAAAATGCGCGCTAAGAGAAGCATAGTGGGAGACCTATTTTACTGCGCAAGTTTAATTCCCACTCCCCAGCGAATACGACGCGACAGCTCGCTTAGCAAGTGTAGCATTCTTTCATTTCGCCGGTCTGGTACTGTATGCTCATATGTGCATTTTGCACATAAACACGTTCATATTGACAACCGTATGAGGGTTCACTACAATAGGTAAGGAGAAATACATGTTATTTTTAATTTATTGCTAAAATAATTCATATTTTATCGTAGGAAAAATGAATAAAATACCAAAGAAAAGAAAAATTAATGAGGAAAACCGCGAATTTAATGAAAAGTGGACTTTTGATTATTTCTTTATTAATAATTACAATAAAGCACTATGCTTAATTTGCAAAGAATCTATAAGCGTATTCAAAGAATTTAATTTACGTCGCCACTACGACACGAAACACAAAAGTGAATTTGATAAATTTGAATCTCAATTCAGACAAAATAAAATTGATTCTTTACAAAAATCATTAGTAGCACAACAAAATGTTTTTAAAAAATGTAAGGAACAAAGCTTAGCATTGGTCAAAACGTCTTTACATATTTCGAAATTAATTGCTGAACATAACAAACCATTTACGGATGGAGAGTTCATTAAAAAATGTATTTTAGCTGCTGTTAACGAAATTTGTCCGGAAAAAATTAAAAAATTTGAAGATATTAGTTTGTCTGCACGTACAGTAGTTCGACGTATTGAAAATATATCAACTAATATGTTTAATAAATTAAAAGAAAATTCTTCACAATTTGAGTATTTTTCGCTAGCACTTGATGAAAGCAACGATATAACTAGCACCGCTCAATTGTTGATTTTTATCCGTGGAACTGATAAACAATTTTGTGTAACAGAAGAACTTGCTGCATTAAAAAGCCTCCATGGGAATACAAAAGGTGAAGATATATTTTTGCAACTATTAGATGTTTTCAATATGTACGATCTCAAGTGGGAAAATTTAAAAAATGTGACAACTGACGGTGCAAAGAACATGACAGGTCACAATACTGGTTTGGTAGGCATGATTAATAAAAAATTGAAAGAATTAAATATTACACAGCTTCCCCTACAACTTCATTGTATTATCCATCAACATGCACTTTGCGCAAAAGTTGTAAATTTGAAAAATGTTATGGATATTGTAGTAAAGTCCATCAATTATATTCGTAAAAACGGTATGAACCATCGAACATTCCGGAATTTCTTAAATGAAATTGACGCAGAATATGAAGATATCATTTATTTTTCTGAAGTAAGATGGCTCAGCCGTGGGAAAGTTTTAAAAAGATTTTTCGAGTTGAGAGACGAGATTGAAATGTTTTTGACAGAAAAAGGAAATAATATACCAGAATTATCGAATTTTAAATGGATAAGCGAATTAGCTTTTCTTGTGGACATTACATCTTACCTCAATAAATTAAATATAACTCTACAAGGCAAAGGAAAGTTAATCAACGACCTATTTTCAGAAATCAAAAGTTTCCAGCTTAAAATAAAATTGTTTATTTCTCAATTTGAAAAGAATAATTATTGTCATTTTCCTACTTTGCAATCGTTTTTAACCAAAACCGACAAACAGTGTCCTTCGAATATTTTTATTGAGTCACTAAAAGTACTGGATGAAAATTTTCGTAATCGGTTTCAAGATTTTTATGCAAAAGAAATGGACATATTAATATTTGAAAATCCTTTAAAATTTGATATTGTAAAAGCACCAGACAATTTACAACTAGAGTTAATTGATTTGCAATCTAACAATGTATATAAAAATAATTTTGAAGAAAATAATTTAATTGCATTTTATTCAAACCTACCAGAAAATAAATTTCCCAATTTAAGAAATTTTGCAAGATCAATGATTTGTATTTTTTCAAGCACCTATTTATGCGAACAAACATTTTCAAGAATGAATTTCATAAAATCAAAATATAGAACGAGGTTGACGGATGAAAATTTACAAAACGTGTTGAGGATCTCAGTATCCCAAACACAACCGGACTTAAATGAATTATCAAACAATATTCAAGAACAAGCAGAGTATTGAATTTTAATGAATGAATAAAATGAAAGATAAAGTATTTTCCTTAATATTGTATATATTTTATATTAACATATCTTTACATAGTTATATATTTTATATTTAGATATTTATAGATGTGTAATTGGAATTGTATTTTCTTTTTTTTCCCTTTTAAGAATTGTAAAATTTTTGTTCTCACATTATTGTTATAGCATGTCAATAAAAAATAATTTTTTTTATATTTATTTTTAATAATATTTATACTCGTATAAGATATAAAAGCACTATTTAAGTTACATTTGAATGTGTGGCCCGCACAAAACAAAATATTTTGAAAATGGCCCGCCGTCCAGAAAAGGTTGCCGACCCCTGCTATAAAGTATTCGTATCGAATCAAACCCAGTTTCATCTTTAAAAGGCGATCCATTGCAGACTGGAAAGACATGAAGGCACTTTGTCCCTGTTTATATTTCAAAGGCTAGTGGAACTATGAGCCATAAGAGAAATAAGTTATCACCTAAATATTTAGAAAACTTTTTTTTTGCAAATATTCCAAAGAAAGACTTTTTTTTAATTATAATCATTAATAAAAATATTAAATATTTATCGTGTTTTATTAAACACATAAAGTGACCAGTTAAGTAAAAGGTAACATTATGGATATGAGTAGGTATCGATACTTTTGGAGTAGGTACTCATATGAGTAGGATCGCAAAACCGATTTGAGCACTACTTTTGAGTAGGTATCGATACTTTGATGGTATCGAAACATCACTAGTTACAAGTACACCCAGAGGCACACCTTACCCAGATAACGATGAATAGCACACATTGGATTATCAGCGGTAAATTCAAACAATTGAGAGAATTTTTATAGGGCATATGCGAAATCTAAGATGCAACCGTAGACACGTGTTTCGGACTTATTAATCCTCATAAGTACGGTTAGCAGAGGAGCAAGGTGGAAGCTCAATGGAGAAAACAGCAAAAGGGACATCAATCAGGGAGACCATCGTAACCAAAGCATGTCGTAACCAAAGCACCAACTGGTGACGTTTTTAGGATTTTCTTAAAAATATGCTCTGTAATAATGTTGTCTATTGATATTTAAACAAAAAATCTAAAATTAAGTATGTATATAGGCATTGCCTTTCTAAATATGTTATCACAATCGGAATCTTCTTTATCTTTTGTATTAGAATTTCCGCTTCATAGATGTCGCCAACATGAGCATTTTCGAATAATATGCCATACGTATGTTGTATGTACGTACTGTACGTATAGGCATGCTACAACCAACTACACCCCAATCACAATAAATATTATCATTGCTATCAATATACTATAAATGCTCAATGATGTTATTACACATTTACGCTTAATTATCTTCCCGGTATCACCATAATATTGACTAGAGACCATTCAACACATCTAGTAAAGTATTTATTGATAATCTGCGAACCGAACCACTAATTTGCAAATTTAACGGTTTTTAAAGCAATTATGAATAACGCCATGCGCTCACGTAACGCTAAAAATAATATAATGTTCAAATGTGCGAAGTCTGTGGGCCGACATCGAATTGAAATTGTAATTATATGCCCATTCATGCGCTAAAAGCAATTAAATACATTTATCGATAAATAATATTCGAGTTCGCGCGCCGTGCATTGCGCCGATTCGTATTGTTATTGCAAATTGTAATTTCGGACAGGACGTAAAGTTTATTAAGCCGAAATTTTGTATCCTACAGATAACCGCAGATATGTGTTAACATTAGGACGCGCGAGGATATGTGGATGCGATAGTCAGTTTTGGTGATAACTTTGGTTAACATTCGTTTAGAACAGTGTCTCTAACAACCTAATGTCCGTGGCCACTGACGTTTATCAAAATTTGCCAATTCGCAACCATACTGAATAAGACTGCAACCACTGTCAGGCTATTTTTATGAACGCTTATGGTGCCTAAACTGTTCATCCCATTGAGTCGCTGACGGATGAGCTGGTATCAGTTTGGTTAAAATCAGTTGAATCCCAGAGAAAATGTATATAATATTTTCCACTTCCTGTTGAAATTTATCACCAAAAACGAAATTTCTGCCCGACATTTTCCAAAAATCATTGCAATCGATTCATGGCATCTCAAAATGCCTATTTTTGCTGAAATCTCTATCTTTTCAATCAATTACAATGCTTTTCCTCTACGGTAAATAGTCGGCAGATAAAATGGTTTAGTGGTGCATGTTAAGAGGAATCGACACCCATTTGACTTTAGTTTCGCTACGGGGTCGGGTGGCCGGGGGAAACGCGCGAAGGCGGTGCTTCTCGATGCGAGTACATTCGGAGCGAAAAGCAAGCATTTTCTCCTCTTGCCCCGTTCCGCTAACCGTAGGACAGTGTCGCGACAATTCGGCGCCTGCTGGCTAGTCCACAATAGATAAAATAGACTCTATTGAATCAGCGGTTTCTACATTGCACTTTAGCGTTTCTCTTCTATTTTATTGAATTTATTTTTGCACTGTTTTTAAGGCATTTATTTTGATGAAATAAAAGTATGATAAGAAAACATTGGACGATATTTTCTATGTAGTAAAAAACTCCAATGGAAAAACAAGCCACTATTGCCAGAACACTTCGAAGTGAATTAATTTAAAATATCTGGTGTAACCCCCACCCAACTTTCCGACTACATTGACACACTGTTTACACATTTATAAACTCTCTAATCGCATAGACTAAAGAGTGTAAAACACTAAAAGCGAATGTCCGTTAGATAATAATAATACTATGTCGGGATTATAACAATACATACAAGGCACCTCTCAATACAAATAACTGTAATATACTGTCACGTATCTATGTATTTTCCTACAAGATTTATTTCTCTACTGCTTGTTTATTTATTCTTCAGTCGCGGATCATTTATTCTTCAATCAGATTGTCACTAAAAACAATCCAGTTTGTCCCCCGGTAATTCTAAATATGTATACCAAATTTAAGCCAAATCCGTTGTTCCGTCTGGGCACTATCGTATTTACGGACATACATACATACACACCTACATACGTACATACATTGTCCAGAAATCATTGCAATCGATTCAGGGGACCCCAAAATGCGTATTTCCGAGGAAATCCCATTTTTTTCCGTGGATTACAATATCTTATATTCTAGGGTACTATCGAAAAGATGATAAATAAAATAAAAAGATAATAAAAAAAATATTTTCATGTCATATCAACAATCGCACATTCCTTGCCTTGTGCTTTGACTATATGTATATAGTGGATTACGAATTGGCATACTTCTTTCTATATGTCTTGGATCAATAAGTTTTGGTAATAAGTAGCCCATGTAGAAATGACACTAGCTTTTCTTCCATTGCTATCTTCCAGAAAACATTGTTTTGCTGAATTTCTTCGATTTTTATTTCTGTTTGTTTCCCTACTCCAAATATGAAGCTGTCCCTGAATTTGGTAGTACCAACTATGGTGTTTATTTACTGGAAGTTGCAGAGTATTTTTGTTTCTTCGCCAAAATGTTACCCTTTTTCATTGACTGATTCTTCTATGGTCATATTTAATGCAGAGTATGGACATTTAATTTCCATTAACTAAAGTGTAATTATTCACTCTGCTATCTGGTGTAGCTCCCAGAAATGGAAAATGAACGATGAACACATCTTTTAATAAAAAAACAACCTATATTCCATGCATAAGAATATAGGTCACCCATCCTGTATAAGGTAACATATATTCCCCATAAACAGGATATAAAAAAAATTTCGAATAAACCCAGCTACCCAACTACTTTCGTATTAACCATATTATGTGGGGCATATTATGAGGGACTATATTAACTATTCTACCATATACAGGTGTTTTTTTTGTCATAGCTAGTGTGTTCTAAACAAAATTACGCAAAACATTTTTTAATATATTTTGCTGGCACAAATATTTATGACAGTTTTACATATACAAGGCGTTTTCGAATGCGAAAGATATTAACTTTTGGAGAAAACACATTTTTTTTATTCTGTCGCTCTTATGTATACCATATAGTATATACCGATGTCAACAATACCCAATGGAAATGCCTAGAATTCATTGCCTTATTTCACCCACTAATTGTTATAATTTTGCCGGGCAATAACTACAGTAAGTGTGGTGGGTAGGAGCAGGTCTCACCTATCTTTTGATTTATTTATCAACATAGTCATACAAAGGGAATGCGTTTGGTTAAGTTATTTCAGTTAGGACTGCATATTGTAGCTCAATCAAATTCATCCGATTATTTTTTCTTAATTTCACCGAAGCTTTCAATTGGTGGATTGTTAAATATAATAAAATATTAGCGAAGATATGTGGTTCCAGATACCTATATGAAAATTTATTACAATTTTGACTTTCTTTTTAATTTTTTAGGCAGTAATTATTAATAGAGATAGTAGATAATAGATATGGCAGACTCCGCTCGCTATGGCATTTCCAACAATGTATCATCATTGCACTCGGACAAATAAATAAATTTCTTTTTTGCTGGATTTTGTTGCTAACATTTAAAGTATATATTCTTGGCAATCAGTTATCGTTCATGTTTACATATTTTATTCCGCAGTTTTGTGGTTTCTGGGCGGATTTGCAAACCGACTAGGTTGCACGGATGAGCGCGTTCGTCCTTCCTAGCAAGGTCATGTATCCTACCCACGCAAATAATAATGCTTCTAAAATACACGCACACAGTCTCCTACCAATTCATAGTGCTTGGGACTGTACCATGCAATATCATTTAAGTTTGATTGGTCGGGGACTGAGGAAGGGAGTTTGTACGTTTGGTTGCATACCTAGTCCGAACCAACGGCGCAGAAAATATGTCCTTTTTACGTTTTAAAAATCAATCAAATTCATCATTACAAACATTAAATTTGTCCACGAGTTTTCTTATACGTATAGTAAAAACCACGATGCATGATTTGCCAATGGTACATTTTTCATTTTCTTTCCTGGTTTTCAAGAAAAAAATCGTGAAAGTGGTCAATTTTAACGTTTTTGACCTGAATTTGTAAAACAATAACAATAAAAATGAAAAAAGTAGCATTGGCACTTCACGCAGTAAACCTTTACCTTTAATTTGATGTACAACACTTGAGTATTGGTCAAGAATTAAGCTGGTAATGAGAATAAATATACAGGTCTGTTTTGAACGCTGTCCTAGGGGTGTCGATTCCTCTTAAACTGATTGCCATGTAAATCTCATTTGAATCAGTAAATTACATTTGAGGCTGTTTTAATTTCTTGAGATAATCAACCATTTGCTGTCATGAAGCGACTTATCAGTTCTAATTGATTAGCGTAAAATAAATCTATAAAAGAATCGTTTCTTATGACTAGTTACCACTTTTGCACCCTGGTAATCTAAATATGTGCCAAATTTCTACTCAACACAACACATATACGTTTCTCAAAAATCATTGTAATGGATTTAGGGCAACACAAAACACGTAACACAAAACCGCTAAAATCGCGAGTTTTTTTCCATCGATTACAATACTTTCCTTCTACGGTAACTAGCCAGAAAATAAAAAGAAAATGGTATGACGGTGCATGGTAAATAGATTGTTAAGTAAATCTCTTTTGGGTAAGTAAATTACTTTTGAGGCTGTTTTAATTTCTTGAGGTGATCAACCATTTGCCATGATGATGTGACATATCAGTTCTAATAGACCTGCTTAAAATAAATCTGTGAAAAATTCGGGGTGACCCCCATCGACTACGGCACATTATAAACTCTCTAAACGTGCAGATTATATTGGGATTATAAAAATACAAGGCACATCTCGATACAAATAACTTCAGTGGAAGTTAAGATTTCAGATTTCAGTGGAAATACGCGTTTTGGGGTTCGAGAATCGATTGCAATGGTTTTTGGAAAATTTATGTTTGTATGTATGAAAGTGAACAGTGCACACATACATACCCACATAACAGCGCCCAAACCGGACAATTGTCAGGGGGCAAACTGGATTGTTTTTTATGACACTCTGACAACCGGAAGTGGCAAATGTTACTCGCGTTTTCTTACGGATTCAAGCGATTTTGACCAAACCTATGGCAGCTCATTCTTCAGTGACTTTAAACATGTGTACCAGTTTACAGTTCAATGGGATGGTTTATGCGCTATAAAAGCAGTCTGACAGATCCACAGTCTTCGTCGCTGTGGTTGCGAATTGGCAGATTTTGATAAGCGTCAGTGTCTATGTATAGACATCACATAACATTAAATGTAATTCTATTGCAAACGTCAAAAATCTTTTGGTTACATACAATATACAAATATTATGCGGGTATTTATTAAATATTAATTAGGTACTTTATGAAATCCTGCGTGGCATTTTTAGATTTTGATCTAAAGTTTTACTCTATTCACTGGAAATGACATTTTTTTACTTTGATTATCATAAATGCGTTGGACGTTTGACGCCAAAATTGACTTCGTATATCTTTGTAGATTTTCCACTAACATAAATAGGTTTCCCCGACATATAAAAAAATCTGATGTGGCCAGGCACATGACTTTATCATACGATACAGCCGTGTTCAGGGGGGCAATTTGGAAGTTCAAGGGGCATCCGCTTACTATGATTTAATTTTTTTTCCAAAAAATAGAATGGACATAAATTATACAAAATTTTCTCTACTATAGTTTATTATTTAACTATTTTGACGAAATTACAGAAATTGAAAAATGATAAGCGTAAACCTCGAGTTCCTTTGGGCCCTTTTGGACAAAACTTCTTTCAGCTCTAAGTTTAGTCACGAAACTTCTAAATATGAAGTTTCGTCTCGATACCTTCGGTAGTTTCTCCGGAATCGTCGCCACAAAAAACGGGTACACACACACACACACACACACACACACACACACACACACACACACACACACACACACACACACACACACACACACACACACACACACCACACACACACACACACACACACACACACACACACACACACACACACACACACACACACACACACACACACACACACACACCACACACACACACACACACACACACACACACACACACACACACACACACACCACACACACACACACACACACACACACACACACACACACACACACACACACACACACCACACACACACACACCACACACACACACACACACACACACACACACACACACACACACACACACACACACACACACACACACACACACACACACACACACACACACACACACACACACACACACACACACACACACACACACACACACACACACACACACACACACACACACACACACACACACACACACACACACACACACACACACACACCACACACACACACACACACACACACACACACACACACACACACACACACACACACACACACACACACACACACACACACACACACACACACACACAGACATTTTTTTGTACCTTGGTGAAACATGTTCAGGTGACCCAAAACGACATATTTTCGCTAAAATCTCAATTTTATAAAGTAAAAACGTTTTGTGTTTTGGATGCCAAACTTTGACGTTTAATAACTTCGTGAGCTTTGGTCCGACATATAGGGTTTTTTGCAATGACATTATTCCGATATACTTCTAGAATCGAATTTTATTCCCCGATATATCAACAAGCGCCTTGGCTTTTGGGTACCAAACTTTGACCTTGAATAAATTTTAACCCAACCTGTTGGTTTCCTTCGAACAGATACATCCCGACATATGTCAAGAATCGAAATTCAGTCTCCGACACATAAAAAAAAACGCTTTTGGTTTTTGGCACCAACATTAACCTGGAATAACTTCATGACTTTGCCTAAATGTCTTTTCATTTCGACATATTTTCTTTGCACCGACGTATCCCACTAAATGTTTAGAATATGACTTCACTCCACGACATATCGGAAAGTGTCGTGAATTTTTCAATATGAACATTGAATAACTTGATTACCTGTAACGGGTTCATAACTGACTAATCAGCCGACATATCATATTAAAAGGATAACGTCGTGCGATGTCGGGTCTGGCAATGTCACAAAAGTATCAAAATCGTGGCGACGTGCGGAGACTTTTTTACCTTCAAAATAAGTATTACAGGTACAGGTACAGTAGTCGATTGTAAGCTGTAAGCATAACTAAATGGCTTTCCTTCTACTGCCCTGGTAGCGACATGAAACTATTTTTATTATTTATGCAACAAAGACGTAAAATCTTCTAATCGTTACATAATCTTATTTTCGTAGAATTTATAGCTAGTAATTGATGGTCGCTAGTTGAACTATTAATTTTATAATCCACTAAGAAAGTACATTATTTCAATAATTAATTGATAAATAAACATAAGTTTCGTGAATAGACAGGAATAGCTGCGTCACGTGTGCAGCGGCTTTTGAACCTTGATTTTGTGTGCGAACCGTGCGAACAACATAATAAACATAACCTAAATATAATTGCAAAACTCGAGTGAATATATCTTGATTACCTTTCGTGCCCTAATGGGCGAATTAGATGATAGATATATAAGTTGTTAATTTGTTTTCAGTGACAGTTTATGTCGTATTATTAAGTCCAGACTAATACTAAATTAAAAACTGGAATACTTAGTTAAGTAAAAGTTGATAGTTTTATCAGACTTCTTGTGCATGCTGTAGAAATATTAGAAACTTATATTAACTAAGTTCAGTTACTGTTTGAACATTTTAACTTTAGATAACTTTTTGTGACACGCATTTGTGGACTAGGGAACTTGTACATTTAACGTGCCTTTATGCAGTCCTATGTTCTTGTTCTCGCATTGGAAATTTAGGATGGAGGTGCTACTCGAAAAGGAAGGAGTCAATGACACTTTAGAAGTGGATAAAGAGAAGATTGATGAAATGCCACCGGAGAAACTGACAGCTTTCATAAAAAAAGATTCCAAAGCTAGATGTATCATAGTACAATGCATAGCAGATAAACATTTCGAAAATCTGAACGATGCTAAATACACGTATGAAATGTGGAAGTTCTTAAAAGATATTTTTGAAAGATAGAGTCCTTTAACAAAACTTTTTGTAATGAAAACGTTACTAAAAACAAAGTTTACATATGGCAAACTACAGGATCACCTAGTAAGGGTAGAAGTTTTGTTACGGGAACTAGAGTCGTTGAACATGAAGCTAGAAGACAGCGATTACGACCCTGGAAACTATGTCAACCGGACTAACGTATGAGTTTGTAAAGAATATATTATTAGATGCCGAATCAAAAATGCGAGAGAGTCATACAAATGACAACAATAATCATTCCTTTACAACATACAAAAACAAAACTTGCTTTGAATGCGGAGAAGTAGGAGACTTAGAAGAAACTGCCCAAAGTTGACAAACTACCGAAGGAGAGGACGATATCATAGAGGAATTCGAAGAGGTGTGGGAAGATATCACAACCAAAGGACACATTATGCACCAAGAAAAGGCAATGATGACAACGACGAAGAACAACTGTCCTTTATAGCGACCACCAGCAAAGAGGAAAACGCCCATAGAACGACAAGCACAGCGAACATCAAATTTATATTGGACAGTGGAGCTTCTGATCATCTAGTAAAAGAGGAAATAGAGATATGGATGTTTGATGTTATAAGTCTACCAGATCATGTGAAAATTAATATAGCCAATGGAGAAAAGCTGATAGCCAAAAAATCTGGAAAGTTAAAGGTGAAGACTGATAAAACGACAATTATTCTTCACGGTCTAACTATCTGAGAATCTGTGAGAAAGATTACAGAAAAAGGTATTGTTTGAGAGAGAGAGGGCGAGAATCAAACACAAAAAGAGGTGTGTTATAAAGTTTGATGCGATACACAATATATACACAGCAAATTTTGAAATATGCAGGTATATACAAAGTTGCAATGCTGCAAAAATTAGAGATTTATGGCATAAACGCTTGGGACACGTGAACAATACAGATTTAAAGTCAATGGGATTAGCAGATAATAAGGAAATATGCGGAGCATGCAAAAAGGGAAAAGCAAAGACATTACCATTTAAAGATGTAAAAATGATAAGGTCAAAAAGAAAGGGTGAGCTTGACACACATATATTGCGGGTCCGATCAAAACACCCACAATAAACGATGAACGATATTTTCAAACTATTACACAGTTTGTAACTGTAGGCAGAAGAGAATTGAATTGCAGTATACTTTACCATACACTCAACAGCAGAATGGGGTTAGTGAAAGGATGAATTTTACTTTAATAAGTAGGGTAAGGAGGATGTTAGCCGAGACAAACCTACCAACAACTTTATGGGGCAAAGCCATACAGTGTGCAGTGTATCAACTGAATAGATGCCCAAGCAAAAGTTTACAAGGGAATGTACCAGCTAAACTTTATTATGGTAAGCTAGACTTAAATCGCATGAAAATATGGAAGTAGGGCATGGGCATACAAATTATCTGTATCAAGCGACAAGTTAGAAACCAGAGCTGTGGTGGAATGCAGAATGGTTGGATATGGAAAGCAATGTTATAGACTATGGAACAGTCAAACTAATTCGATCTTAATATCGAGAGATGTACAGTTTGATGAAAGGGACTACATCTATAAAGACAAAGAAAGAGAAGAGAGAAGACAGTCGTATGAATATGATGAAGACAATACAGTCAACGAGGTCAAGATGAAAGATAAGAAAACAAAGGTGAAGAAAGAAATGAACAGATTGAAGAAAAAGACGAAGCAGATCCAAGTGAATTCAATAGCGAAGTACCAAATTGTGGTAATGTATTACGCAACACATTGAAAAGGGAAGTTAAAAACCCGACAAGATTGAAAGACTATGAGTTGTAAACCGCCTATTGTTACTATTCAGGGGATCCAGAAACATATGAAGAAGCCATCTTAGAAGGTGACGAGTGGCAAGCAGCTGTCAATCGAGAGGTGGAAGTACTACAGCAACATGGTACTTGGACAACTGATGAATTACCCAAAGATGAAAAAGGTTATGGACACCAAGTGGATCTTCAGAACGAAACAAGATGGAACCACGAAGGAAAGATTGGTTGTCAAAGGGTTCCAAGAGGACCATTATGGGGAAGTCTACAGCCCAGTGACATGTATACCGACAATCTGACTGCTGCTGTAAACATTTAGATATACCTACAGCGTTCCTAACCGGATATTTAGACAATAAGGTATATATAAAAACACCACAAGGTGTTTACAATCGGCCAGGGAAAGTCTTCAAGTACCGGTGAGAAGTTAGCCACAACAGTTATCCACAACTTTTTTTTCTGAACCGATTTTAATGAGTTATACATCATTGGAAAGCGCATAACGCCCTGAATCTCCCCTAGTTTTGCCCGATCGAAAATTAGGGCCCAAAAAATTAAAATGAAAGTTGGATTTCTCGCAATTTTGCCGAAATTCCCGGGATCACATCTCAGTTATTACACAACCTATCTCAACGATCTTTGCACCACTGGAAAGGGCAGGTCTTCAACTATACCCCATAGTTTTGCCCGATCAAAATTGTGACAACTTCTGTCAAAAAAAAAATTATTGAAACATTAGTGTTCTGAATGATCACCATATGCCAGCCACAACAGTTATCCACAACTTTTTTTTCTGAACCGATTTTAATGAGTTATACATCATTGGAAAGCGCATAACGCCCTGAATCGCCCCTAGTTTTGCCCGATCGAAAAAATCATAATTAGGGCCCAAAAAATTAAAATGAAAGTTGGATTTCTCGCAATTTTGCCGAAATTCCCGGGATCATATCTCAGTTATTACACAACCTATCTCAACGATCTTTGCACCACTGGAAAGGGCAGGTCTTCAACTACACCCCATAGTTTTGCCCGATCAAAATTGTGACAACTTCTGTCAAAAAAAAGTTATTGAAACATTAGTGTTCTGAATGACCACCATATGCCAGCCACAACTGTTATCCACAACTCTTATTTCTCAACCGATTTTAATGAGTTATACATCATTGGAAAGCGCATGACGCCCTGAATCTCCCCTAGTTTTGCCCGATCGAAAGAATTAGGGTAAAAAAAATTAAATTGAAAGTTGAATTTCTCGCAATTTTGCCGAAATTTCAGAATTAGGGTCCCAAAATGAAAATAAATACATATCGATTTATTTTGTCGAAATTACCAGTGACGTATCTCAGTTATTAGACCACCTATCTCAACGATCCTTGCATTGGTAGAAAGACATGTCAAATACTCTATAAAAAATACCTATGCATTAATAAAATATATCACCATACTCACTAGTATTAAGTATTAACCCTTTTTCCTAAAGGCAATATGTTCTGTCAAGTATGTAATGAAGTGTTTTTAAGACTAAACCTTACGCTCTAAAAAATAATTAACTTTAAGGTAATTAAATTTAATAAATGATGTAATGAATTACTTTTTTGCGATTATATACTGTGTGTTGGTATTTGCACAAATAGTTTCTCCTACTTATCCTACACAACTCACAGTTATAAAACTGATTAGTAGGGACCTGTACGCACGTGATATGGAAAAATCTACTATTGCATCTTAGATCAAGATTGTCGCATTCTGCGCAAGATAAACACTTGTCTTCTAAACTTTCTTAATTCTGTAATAAAACGCCTATTATTGATTGTTCAAATGAGATTGGGTTTAGGTTATTCATTTTACAGTTTTGTATCAGGCACTTCGCATAATAGCACGTACAACCCCCACTATTTTATCCGTCCTTTATAAACTAAATCTTTTAGTTTATAATTAATGAAAGGTTGTGGTTTAGAAACTTGTTTTAAAATACCTTCAAATTTTCTTAAATAAAAAGCTGCATGAAATGCGTTATTTTCCAGTAGACCTAAATAGATAAATGTATGATTGTAAATATTTTCAATTGCAAGAGTCCATTGGCATGTATTGTGGTTAAATTGCATTAAAATCGATGATTTACTTAGTAACATTTTGCTATTAATATTTATCAATGAAGTGGTATTGGTAATGCCAACATATCCCTCTTATGTATTGCACAAAGAACAGATAAGTATTGGTCCAAACTCATACCAGCTCATACTCCAGGGACTTTAAACATGTATGACAATTTTTAAATCAATGACGTAAACGGTTTGGGCGCTATAAACTTCTCCAAAGCCTTCGTCGCTGTGGTTGCAAATTGTCACATTTTAGTAAACGTGAGCTTTTTCTCTTGTTCCACGTCTAGGACAGTAATTGCCATAATGTTGATCTGGCAAAAGGGGAAGCAGATGATAACTTATATTTTCTATTGAAGTAAGAATTAATGGCATTAGGATATATTCCCGAGAAATGGGGTAAATTAGCAAGAAAATTAACGTTCAATTTCATTTTGCTGGCTCTAATTAATATTTTGATCGGGCAAAGCTATGGGGTGTACTTGAAGAAAAGATCGTTGAGATAGGTTGTGAGATATTCAGGGCGTTATGCGCTTTGATGTATAACTCATTAAAATCCGTTGAGAAATAAGAGTTGTGGATAAGTGTTGTGGCTGGCATATGGTGGTCATTCGGAACACTAATATTTCAATAATTTTTTTTGGACAGAAGTTGTCATAATTTTGATCGGGCAAAACTATGGGGTGTAGTTGAAGACCTGTACTTTCCAGTGGTGCAAAGATCGTTGAGATAGGTTGTGTAATAACTGAGATATGATCCCGGGAATTTCGGCAAAATTGCGAGAAATCCAACTTTCATTTTAATTTTTTGGGCCCTAATTATGATTTTTTCGATCGGGCAAAACTAGGGGAGATTCAGGGCGTTATGCGCTTTCCAATGATGTATAACTCATTAAAATCGGTTCAGAAAAAAAAGTTGTGGATAACTGTTGTGCCTGGCATATGGTGATCATTCAGAACACTAATGTTTCAATAATTTTTTTTTGACAGAAGTTGTCACAATTTTGATCGTGCAAAACTATGGGGTGTAGTTGAAGACCTGCCCTTTCCAGTGGTGCAAAGATCGTTGAGATAGGTTGTGTAATAACTGAGATATGATCCCGGGAATTTCGGCAAAATTGCGAGAAATCCAACTTTCATTTTAATTTTTTGGGCCCTAATTATGATTTTTTCGGTCGGGCAAAACTAGGGGAGATTCAGGGCGTTATGCGCTTTCCAATGATGTATAACTCATTAAAATCGGTTCAGAAAAAAAAGTTGTGGATAACTGTTGTGGCTAACTTCTCACCGGTTCTTCAAGTTAATAAAAAATTTATACAGTCTCAAATCTGCACCTACAAAATGGAACGAAAGATTCCATAAATTTGTTGAGAACATTGGATTGCGAAGATCGAACTGTGATTTTTGCTTGTATACAGGAATGCAAGTAAGAATGATTATTTGGGTCGATGATATAATAACAACGGGAGACGAATCAAAGGTTCAATGTTTGGTGGATTTATTGAAGCAGGAGTTCAGTGCTAAAGATTTTGGAGAACCGAAAAACTTCCTTGGGATGAACATCAAGAAAGGTAAAAGTGAACTTTCTATAGATCAAGACGATTTTATTACAAACATTTTACAAAAGTTTAACATGAGTGACTCCAAAGACCAATATACATACTCCAATGGTAAAAATGTCAACGTTGAGAATGAATGTACCAAAGCACCATTCAGGGAATTAATTAATAGTAAAAGAGCTAGACATATCGTCATTAAACTGCATTACATCAAAGATATTAATATTTATGTACTGATAAAATATTAGAATATATATACGGTTTTGTTATGTAACCTGTCAAGTTGAGATAAATAACCATTTACTACTGGAAAAGTCCCTTATTAAACCTAGATCTGACATAAACCATTAATCACTGGTCTACAAATTTGTATACATATTTGGAGTCACTGGAGGGTGAACTGGTATTAATTTGGTTAAAATCGGATGAATCCTTAAGATGACGCTTTAACATTTGCCACTTTCGGTTGTCAGATTGTGACTCAAAACAATCCAGTTCGTCCCCCGGTAATTCTAAATGCGTATGCGAAATTTCAGCCCGATCCGTTGTTCAAATCATTGTAATAGATTCAGGGGACCCCAAAATCTCGAAATGTTTTTCCGCCGATTACAATACATACTTCTAGGGTACTAATCGAAAAACAAAAAGCAAGTTTATTACTACTTATATAAATAAAATAATTAAAGAATGTATACTGGAAGAAGGTATGAATGTAATGTAGACGAATTACCAAAATATCTAGATCGTTTTTTGCAATTTCTCCAGTTTACGCTTTTTTATCATCTGTCAGTGGTGTGCGTTCAGTTTTGGCGTAATACCAGCGGTATAATTCATGTGGGACAGCGCGTCCGTGTCGGGTTTTGAATATTTAACACGAAATGAGGCCGTATCCATCACAGGAGGCGAAGGAAGAGATCTGGGACAATTACAGAAAACGCCATCCCGCACCACCCTATATACAATATACCGTACATTTTTCCTCCAACTGCCGGCTTCCTCCTTCTGTTCCCTTCTTCGGCCTCAAATCTCCGAAATGATTTATGCGGCGGACGTCGGATATAAATCTCAGGCGGCGATTATTTTTGCCGGTAGGTGGAGTGGCCGTCGCACCGCCCCAGTAGGCCATGAGGCGTTCGTGAGCCGCATTGGTAAATCTTTGTTGGAGGGCAGGCGGAATTGCTTTGTTAATCATTGGTTAACAGGGGCTAGGAGTGTGCGTCGTATTGTTTCTGTAAATAGGGCGAGAACGTTATGTTTTCGGAAATAAATTGGCTCCTGTCATGACTACAAAGCCGTAAATTTGGAAGATTGCTGCCAGCAACCGCCTAACTCGGACGTCAAACGTTAACATGGAAAATAATATCGTGAAATAATTCACGTTGCTTTTGTGCCTTGTAAGTTGCGGTGATAATTTACGCACATTAAGATTCTCTTTTCCAGAAAGATTTTTTTTAATTCTTTTAAGATTTTCGTGGTTTCGACGATGAAGAAAGACGAAACCAACTGTTGCTATATTGTTTAGCCTGTCGTCAAAGTTGCGAATATATGCCTCCGTAGTATAACTCTTTGTTCAAGAGTTGGAGATGTGCATTCCCTGAAAGAAATGGATTTCATTCGATATATTTTAAAAGTTTTAAGAAAATTTTTGAATATTTGTTGTTAGTACGCGCGAATCAGAAAGTTGAGAATGGAAGGTTCGACAACAAAATTATTAAGAAGGTGCTAGTCCTGCTTGTGTATCGAATCTTGTGTTCCACTACCTTTTTTGTTGTTGTTTGACTTCTTCATTTACTTACCGAGCATCCGCTTGATTTTACCATTCTCGCGCTTTGCAAAGTTTGAATTGTTAATAGTCTTAATATTTTTTACCGCTGTTCTTCAAGATACATTTTGAAACTTCAAAACCAAAATGAGTAAGTTGCGATGGTAAACAATTATAGACCTTAGTTAGTCATTATACATGATGGACCCACAGCCATCGCAAACTTTGGTGAGGCCAGGAAACTGCGCTCCGCGTAGACCCGTTTCAAACGCAAGTAGGCAGCCTGGACCTTAGCAGAAATATGGCCGCTGAACCTCAGTAGAGGTGTTTAACGCAGCAAAATTTGCTGCGCTGACACATTGATACCGGCGCCGGCGCACCGAATTGAGTTGGCGCACGGTATCAACTCAATTGCGCTATAACACAGTCGAGCCTTATCGCTCTGGTTTCTCGACGTGTTCGGCGCCCTGTTGCCGCTGTGTCGGATGCGTTAGATATGCTTGATGCTATACGCTATTTAAGATGCATTTATTTATACATAATATGTAACTACCCTACAAGATTTCTTTTACTTAAATGTATTAAAATAAAATTTATGAGAACGCGTATAGTGCAGGCAGATTCTGATTATGTTAGTGGAAGCCATTCGGATTACATTTCATTGAGCGCAATTACTAAAATAAAAATCTACGTACACTAGTAGGTACGTGCCAAGTAGGTTCTGATACCGAACCGAACGACGACAGGTCCGATGCCGCGACAGTAAGAGCTGAGGCATTGAGCCGATACGCCTATAGCGCTAAAGCCATACTACGCACTGCTTCCAATGAGCGAGGGGTCGACGGTATTGAAACTCGCAACTGAAGCACCAACGCTGTGCGAGATACTGCGCCGGTGGCGCCATTGAGTTACGAGATTTTATAGTAAAGTGTCAGCGCATGTAACACACCGTAGTGTGTTAACGCAATTGCGCGGCGCAGCGCAGTGTTACACATCTCTAAACCTCACCTGACTGTCGACCAAGACACCCAAACACTTTACCTCCAACCTTACAGGCAAAACCTGATAGCGCACAACAATTCTAAGTCATCCGGCACCTGCATTCCCCGACTTCCGAACTTACTTCCATTCACAATCAACGACATCTCCTCAGCACATCCCACCATCGCCTCGACATCCGCATTCACCAACTGTCTAGCCTCCTCAAAGTCATGCCTACCAAACCGATAATATAGATAGGTATCGTCAGCATACTGATAATGCTTACACGATTTTAGAACATACGGTAACAGAGCAGCGTAAATATTGAATAGAAGAGGTCCTAAGATAGAGCCCTATGGCACTCCACGCTCAACATTCCGCAAGCCCGATTGATTCATCCCTACGACTACACACGCTGATGTCTGTGTACCAGGTACGATCGAAAAAAAGCATTAGCAGATTCCGAAAACCCGATGTGAAAAAGAATACTAAAGAGAGTTTCATAATGTAAAGTATCAAACGCTCTAGAAAACTGGAGAGAAACCAACACCGCCATATCACCATCGTCAAGAGCCCGGAAAACATCATTAGTCATGCTGAGCAAGGCAGTGAAGCAAATAACCGTGAATTAGCCGTCTTGTGTGGCAGGGCATTAGGTTAAGTCAAGAGAGCACAATGTTCACCGCAGGGTAGGTAGCGGCTACGGTTGCGTCCTATGGTTTCAGCACTAAAGTGCCGTAACCGTAACACTTCACCGTATCCGCAACCGTGCGTTCAACATTTTGCTTGCCTAAACTTAACCTAGAACCGTTATGGTCGCTATACCCACCGTCGAAGAAGCGTGCAAGTCAACTTTTCTATGTTACGGTTACGGCACTATAATCCGCGCTTAAGGGCGGATTACGGCACTATAATCCGCTCTTTAGTCGGCTTTTACGTAGGAGTCTTGCAAGGGTCTTCGATAGTGTTTATGACTGCAACATTTCCACACTAAGTTTAAACAACCGTATATTGAACGTGCGGTTTCTGCTAGTGTTACTGCAGTTCAACTACAAACTCAGAAAATAATTCGTAAGTATTTATATATTTTGTTTCTCTTGACAGTTTAATACAAAATTAGTTGTTATGAAAAGATGTTTGATACATATTTTATATCCGTCGAATTGATTTATCTTTGGATTCTTCTGTTAATCATGGAACTAGCACCGTTTTGGGCTTTTACAGTTCCTGCCTAAATTAATAGACGCACGATGGATTAAGTACATAAACCAGCAATTTTAAACCGGGTGCCGCGGCTCCCTCCGAGATGATTGTGTTTCTATACCTTAGCACATCCCATACCCCATATCCTCCTGCCGCAGATCTAACCATACCAGCTAACTAATTTCTCACAGGCATGACCTCCTTTAGTTTTATTCTCATACTTCGTGCACCTCTTGTCGGCACCGTGCAATATCGCCGCAAAATTAGGCAGGTGGCATTAACGATGTACTTTTACCTCTGCAGGAGGCAAAGTACACACTCTCCCCGCATAATTGCGTCCGCTAGATGCGATGTTTGCATAACCGGCAAAGCTGCGCTCACCTATGCGAACGGTGGAGGGGGTAAACTTATTAAAACTAACTACCCGCTCGTATTGGGGATGTTTACACCCTCCCGACCCTCAAAACAGTCTACAAGGGGTTGCTGTAAATCGGTATGTGCCGCTTTACCGTTATGTAACACGGCAGATTCTAATTAATTTTAAAGTTGATTTTATAAACAAACAGTGAGAGGGAACTGGAGTCGAAATTCGGAGAGATAAGCGTATAGGTGCTGCCCCCTGTTGGCGTATGTATTTATAAGCCAGTGCGTAGCGCGGGCATAACTCTGGCACCGCTATTTGCGCCCCAAAAACTAATTTGCGGCGAAATTACGTTAGGGTTACGCTATGGCGTTAATTTATAGGCGTATACGCCGGTATATTTCGTTTGAATTATTGTTTGTACAATATGTCATAAACCAAGTGAACAAATACCTATTAGCTGTCAGTCTAGATTTGTCATTGAAATCAAAGCGTAAAATTATAATGTTCTCAGTTGCTACCGCCCCCCCATGGTTAAACGGTTTTATTATCTTACATATTATTTAGATTAAACATATATTGACATTTGTAACATGTGTAGCCAAAACATACATTTATAATACTGTAAAATAAAGGAATGAAATACGTACAACATTGTATTCAATAGCTTTCATAAGTTTTAATAAATTTTAACAAGTTTTAATAAGTTTTAATAAGTTCTAATAAGTTTTAATAAGTTTTAATAAGTTTTAATAAGTTTTAATAAGTTTTAATAAGTTTTAATAAGTTTTAATAAGTTTTAATAAGTTTTAATAAGTTTTAATAAGTTTTAATAAGTTTTAATAAGTTTTAATAAGTTTTAATAAGTTTTAATAAGTTTTAATAAGTTTTAATAAGTTTTAATAAGTTTTAATAAGTTTTAATAAGTTTTAATAAGTTTTAATAAGTTTTAATAAGTTTTAATAAGTTTTAATAAGTTTTAATAAGTTTTAATAAGTTTTAATAAGTTTTAATAAGTGTTAATAAGTTTTAATAAGTTTTAATAAGTTTTAATAAGTTTTAATAAGTTTTAATAAGTTTTAATAAGTTTTAATAAGTTTTAATAAGTTTTAATAAGTTTTAATAAGTTTTAATAAGTTTTAATAAGTTTTAATAAGTTTTAATAAGTTTTAATAAGTGTTAATAAGTTTTAATAAGTTCTAATAAGTTTTAATAAGTTTTAATAAGTTTTAATAAGTTCTAATAAGTTTTAATAAGTTCTAATAAGTTCTAATAAGTTTTAATAAGTTCTAATAAGTTCTAATAAGTTCTAATAAGTTCTAATAAGTTTTAATAAGTTTTAATAAGTTTTAATAAGTTTTAATAAGTTTTAATAAGTTTTAATAAGTTTTAATAAGTTTTAATAAGTTTTAATAAGTTTTAATAAGTTTTAATAAGTTTTAATAAGTTTTAATAAGTTTTAATAAGTTTTAATAAGTTTTAATAAGTTTTAATAAGTTTTAATAAGTTTTAATAAGTTTTAATAAGTTTTAATAAGTTTTAATAAGTTTTAATAAGTTTTAATAAGTTTTAATAAGTTTTAATAAGTTTTAATAAGTTTTAATAAGTTTTAATAAGTTTTAATAAGTTTTAATAAGTTTTAATAAGTTTTAATAAGTTTTAATAAGTTTTAATAAGTTTTAATAAGTTTTAATAAGTTTTAATAAGTTTTAATAAGTTTTAATAAGTTTTAATAAGTTTTAATAAGTTTTAATAAGTTTTAATAAGTTTTAATAAGTTTTAATAAGTTTTAATAAGTTTTAATAAGTTTTAATAAGTTTTAATAAGTTTTAATAAGTTTTAATAAGTTTTAATAAGTTTTAATAAGTTTTAATAAGTTTTAATAAGTTTTAATAAGTTTTAATAAGTTTTAATAAGTTTTAATAAGTTTTAATAAGTTTTAATAAGTTTTAATAAGTTTTAATAAGTTTTAATAAGTTTTAATAAGTTTTAATAAGTTTTAATAAGTTTTAATAAGTTTTAATAAGTTTTAATAAGTTTTAATAAGTTTTAATAAGTTTTAATAAGTTTTAATAAGTTTTAATAAGTTTTAATAAGTTTTAATAAGTTTTAATAAGTTTTAATAAGTTTTAATAAGTTTTAATAAGTTTTAATAAGTTTTAATAAGTTTTAATAAGTTTTAATAAGTTTTAATAAGTTTTAATAAGTTTTAATAAGTTTTAATAAGTTTTAATAAGTTTTAATAAGTTTTAATAAGTTTTAAGAAGTTTTAAGAAGTTTTAAGAAGTTTTAAGAAGTTTTAAGAAGTTTTAAGAAGTTTTAAGAAGTTTTAATAAGTTTTAATAAGTTTTAATAAGTTTTAAGAAGTTTTAATAAGTTTTAATAAGTTTTAATAAGTTTTAATAAGTTTTAATAAGTTTTAATAAGTTTTAATAAGTTTTAATAAGTTTTAATAAGTTTTAATAAGTTTTAATAAGTTTTAATAAGTTTTAATAAGTTTTAATAAGTTTTAATAAGTTTTAATAAGTTTTAATAAGTTTTAATAAGTTTTGATAATAAGTTTTAATAAGTTTTGATAAGTTTTAATAAGTTTTAATAAGTTTTAATAAGTTTTAATAAGTTTTAATAAGTTTTAATAAGTTTTAATAAGTTTTAATAAGTTTTAATAAGTTTTAATAAGTTTTAATAAGTTTTAATAAGTTTTAATAAGTTTTAATAAGTTTTAATAAGTTTTAATAAGTTCTAATAAGTTTTAATAAGTTTTAATAAGTTTTAATAAGTTTTAATAAGTTTTAATAAGTTTTAATAAGTTTTAATAAGTTTTAATAAGTTTTAATAAGTTTTAATAAGTTTTAATAAGTTTTAATAAGTTTTAATAAGTTTTAATAAGTTTTAATAAGTTTTAATAAGTTTTAATAAGTTTTAATAAGTTTTAATAAGTTTTAATAAGTTTTAATAAGTTTTAATAAGTTTTAATAAGTTTTAATAAGTTTTAATAAGTTTTAATAAGTTTTAATAAGTTTTAATAAGTTTTAATAAGTTTTAATAAGTTTTAATAAGTTTTAATAAGTTTTAATAAGTTTTAATAAGTTTTAATAAGTTTTAATAAGTTTTAATAAGTTTTAATAAGTTTTAATAAGTTTTAATAAGTTTTAATAAGTTTTAATAAGTTTTAATAAGTTTTAATAAGTTTTAATAAGTTTTAATAAGTTTTAATAAGTTTTAATAAGTTTTGATAAGTTTTAATAAGTTTTAATAAGTTTTAATAAGTTTTAATAAGTTTTAATAAGTTTTAATAAGTTTTAATAAGTTTTAATAAGTTCTAATAAGTTTTAATAAGTTCTAATAAGTTGTAATAAGTTCTAATAAGTTCTAATAAGTTTTAATAAGTTCTAATAAGTTCTAATAAGTTTTAATAAGTTCTAATAAGTTTTAATAAGTTCTAATAAGTTTTAATAAGTTCTAATAAGTTTTAATAAGTTTTAATAAGTTTTAATAAGTTTTAATAAGTTTTAATAAGTTTTAATAAGTTTTAATAAGTTTTAATAAGTTTTAATAAGTTTTAATAAGTTTTAATAAGTTTTAATAAGTTTTAATAAGTTTTAATAAGTTTTAATAAGTTTTAATAAGTTTTAATAAGTTTTAATAAGTTTTAATAAGTTTTAATAAGTTTTAATAAGTTTTAATAAGTTTTAATAAGTTTTAATAAGTTTTAAGAAGTTTTAATAAGTTTTAATAAGTTTTAATAAGTTCAATAAGTTCAATAAGTTTCAATAAGTTTCAATAAGTTTCAATAAGTTTCAATAAGTTTCAATAAGTTTCAATAAGTTTCAATAAGCTTCAATAAGATTTAATAACTTTTAGTAAGTTTCATAAGTTCTCATAAGTTCTCATAAGTTCTCATAAGTTCTCATAAGTTCTCATAAATTCTCATAAGTTCTCATAAGTTCTCATAAGTTCTCATAATTTCTCATAAGTTTTAATGTGTTTTGATTGCATTTTATTTTTAGAACTTACATCAATTTACATAACTTATCTTTTTAGAACACGCTGTATAAAAGAGATGTTCCGAGTACACATGGAGTATTTATTAGAGGTTAACGACAACTGAGAGGTGCTTATATTTAACTTATCTAATATCTCATTACAGTTACCCATCTACTAAATGTTGGTAAACAAACAGGCGATATCATGACATGATTTTCTCTGTACAAGCCACCCAGATCGGCACAGATTCAAACAAGACTGAAGTAAATTTTATTGTGAATTGAAAATATGCTCCAAGTAAGTATCAACACCAAGCTCTAAAAGTTCAGACCAAATTTACATGCATGAACGCTTGTGAGATTGAAAAAGTAGCATTCGTGGAACAACACAACTTGTTTGCTCTGAAACTCATGTAGAAATTTTTCATTTATTCAAAGGTCAACATTTGTAAATACCGTGTAGACTAGAGTCTGCATGGGGATGGACGCCACCGCCACCGCTTCCGTGAACAATTTTAATGCATAGTTAAGTGAGCACGAGGTTCTGGGAGCATCCTCCAAAGACCAATATACACGCGGGCTCCAACTCGAAAACACTACGTTCCCATTTTCACATTTCCCCATTCTCATATTTCCGGCTGCTCGAATGCTCAAGTTCTCTCCACGTTTTGTTTGAAACTGTCTCTTTCTGAAGGTTTTGGATGTCTTAATAACGACACAGAATATTTCCTACGTTCCACACACCTTGTAGACAGGGTTTAAATTATAGAACATTTTATTTGAATACGTATGTTATACCTAGATTATAGATTTTCACGATGTGAATCACGTAATTCTCCATTTCCTACTGGATGCCGATTTGTGCACGTTGAATTTGTCTACGGTTTGAACATCTACTGAATTTCTAATTATTTATATTTCTGAACTTCATACCTAGATAACAATATAATGAGAAATTTTTTCAAAAGTTTGTTGATAAACCACAAAGATTGTCAGCCATATAGTTTTACATTTATGTGGACGCTTCAGAGGTAAACTTTGGTGAACGTATACTTCTTTTTAATAGTAATTATAATGATCCAAGCCTTAACATCCCCCAATGGCTTTCGTCAATTACAGGGCAGGCGACAGTTATTATTCACCCGCACCTGTGGATCGTCTTAAGATGTTTGGCTCTCAATATTCGTCAAGGAGGAAGGGAAACCACAGAATGGAATTTTGATTAAGTTACTATTTTTACTAGTGAATGGCGGTTAAATTGAATTTTCGGCAACGATGTGCCTTCCTACTGTTAGCCTCTAAGTACATTTTGTTTCGTGGGATTGTTGTTACCAAAATAGAAGTATTTTTAATAATTTTAATAACAATCAAATTATAAAAAATATAATAACATAATCATACGCGAAACGTTTCCTTTTCTTGTGGGCCATGCGACCTAAGATCAATCGTGTGCTGTCTTCTTTTACGTTGGCCATTTGTAGACTTATAGAGGCAATAATGCTGGGCCATAAAAACAAAATCGAAAAGAAGCGATAAGATTCCAAGCCAGAATTTTGTTGGATTTTCCAAAATCCATTCCCATTTTTCTGCAAACCAAAAAAAAAAAATTTCAATAACAAGAATGTTTTTCTTAAAAATAAATATATTACTAATCAACATATGTTTCAGTCTTTAATTTCATTATGATGTTGGCTACTCTACTAATTCAAAATATTGCGTATTTTATTGGAAAACCAATATCGAAAGATATGCAGGTATGCTTAAAGCATAAAAAGGGCGCGGTGTCTCTCAAATCGAGGTAAATACATAGTATACATACAAGGTGGGGCGGAATGAAAGGGCGTTTTTGAAATGAGAATAACTGTTGTAATAGCTGTTGCTTAATGAAAAAAAAAAAAAATTACGAAATGGGCATTACTTTTTGTTGTTACCATTTAACAATAAAACAGTTAACGTACAACGTCAGTGTCACTGACATTACATTAAAAGTAAATATGACAAATGTCATTATGTCATAGAAACTGACGTTAGATAGAGTCCAGAGTGGCTCTGTTTTAACAAAATTGGATAATTGCAAAAGTGTTACACTTTATTGTGCCAATAATGTAGTCAGAAAGTTGGGTGAGGGCCACCCCAGTTATTGTTTATTAATAACGTTGTTAAGAAAATGAACCACTTTTCCCAGTCTATAGATTGTCAGATTATGACCATAAATAATCCAGTTCATTTACTGGTAATTCTAAGTATGTATAGCAAATTTCAGCACGCTCCGTTGCACCGTTTAGGCGCATCGTATTCGCAGACATCACATCCACTCACATCCACGTACGTTTTCCAAATATCATTGCATGCATGTATGTAATGTTAAGAACGCGATAACAGCGTGGAATGTGTCGAAACCCACAAAAAACTTAAGTCTCCATGGTAACGAATTCGCTGTTGATACTTGCCGCGGCCGGTTTGTTTTGGTCGCTATGTTTGCCGCATTTCGTGCGTGTAGTAAAAGCGTTTTTCGTCTTACTATTTTGATCAAATTTTGATCGGAAATCTCGCGAGTTATTTCGGAAAACTTTGCCTAAAATGTTTAGATACGATTCGTGATTGTTAGTGAAGTGTTTCCAGTGGCTGAGTGGCGTTTTTCCAGAGATTTCCTTGTGTTTGTTCTAAGCCGGTGAGTTCGCTATAATTTGTTGTGGTATTATGCATTATGTTGGTGTAATTTGTGTTGATTTTTACTGTTTACTGTTATAATTTCGAAACGTCCTTAGCGGAAATGCGTGTGTATGTATGAATTATATGTATACATATCCACAGAAATCATTCCAATGGATTCAGGTGATTCCAAAACGCACATTTCAGCATCACTTTTGTTGTACAGCTCAGTACAGGATCATATAGACTCACACCTATAGCAAAACCTGTAAACTGCGGTTGAAAGAGTGGTTTCGTTTTAATATTGTCTTTGTGTAACTATAGTTTTAGTTGCTAAGTCGGAGATTAATCTAATAGTTAAACCAAATGCTGATGTTTTAATTCTATGCTAAGCGTAAAATGCTTTCATTCTCGTTTTGTAATCTTCGTTGATTTTCATGATTTTTTCTAGCTAAATATTTTTGAAAATAATTAAGTCTATCAGGCATTGTATCTAGTTAACTAAAGTGATGTTTTTCTGGTCCAAGATTGGAATATCCTGTGGACAATTAAGGTCCTTGGTCAAGTTTTCGACTACACAGTTTTAAGCCAAATTAATTAGGAATCTAATGTCATTTGATTCATTTCTACAAAGATACGTTGTTTCGACTGCAGTCTTGCAAATTTAGGGGCGTTGCAGAATGATTCTTACTTATGTTACTGAAGTTTTTTTTACTTTCCGACTAGTGACCTAGCAAGAAAGTATCGTAATCGACGGAAAAGAAATCGAGATTACAGTGGAAATGCGCGTTTTGGGATCCCCTGAATCGATTGCAATGATTTCTGGAAAATGTATTGTGTGTGTGTGTCTATATCTGTGAACATGACAGCGTCCAAACGGTACAACGGATCGGGCTCAAATTTGGTATACATATTTTGAATCACCAGGGGACGAACTGGTTTGTTTTTGGCCGCAATCTGATAACCGGAAGTGGTAAATGTTAGATAGATATTCTTAGAGATTTATGCGATTTTGACCAAACTGATACCAGCTCATCCTCCAATGACTTTACATATGTATACTAATTTACTGATCAATGGGATGAGCGGTTTAGGCGATGTAAACGATTATAGAAGCAGCTTGACAAAATTCGTAGCCTTCGTCGTAGTGGTTACGAATTGGCGGAAAAAAATAAAAACGTTATGCAACGGGTCACCATTATACATCAGCATACCTGCATACCGCCAACAATTCGTGCTAAACGTGAACAGGGTATAATCACTAACCAACTGTAAAAGGAAAATAAACTTACCGTAGTTGTAAGCGTTTAGGAACATCTGTAATATACAGAAAATGCCTCCAGCGACGTCAAGGAGAACCATACCTATACTCCACCCATCAGTACTTTTTCGTTGGTGATTCATTACTACCTAAAATTATATTTTGAACAAAATATTTCTTTGCTAGCATAACAGAATTCATTCAGCTTTGTTACAATATGTACATATGCATCTAGCAGAACATTGTACATGATTAAATAATTACAACATAAAATTACTTTAATCATTGATCAAAACTGTAGCAAAAATATCCTCACCTGTGGTGCGTATTTGCAAATTGTCACAGACAACTTGATATACGAATTAATATATAAGAAATCGAGCCAAGTAAGATTATTTGTGAAGCACAGTATGACTGAAACGACAATAATTACACCACTAACGTAGTGAAAAGCTTGGCCAAACCACGAAATTTTTTGACCTCCTCTGTCATACCAAAAGCACTGCAAGCCGGTATAAGCAGTTAAAATTAGTGCGTGGACACTGAAGAAAATATCGTTTGGAAGCACCGATACAATACTAAACGGATACCGTTCCGCATACTGCTCCTAAGATTCAAGGAAGTTAAGAAAATAAAATTTATAGAAATAAGTTAAGTAATTACTTACTCTTATTAAGGGGATGTAATATAACCCTAAGTTGAAGGCAGCGTAACAGATATAACCGGTCATGTTTATCGCCATAAAGTCGAAATTTAACCCAACCACACTAAAATAATAATAAAATCTTCAAGTAGGAACGGAACATGATTATGCAATTTTACCTTTTTCGTTTATAATTTTCCCATATTTGGGGGTAGAACGATATGGACCAGGCTAAAAAATATGCCCAGCCCATTATGAGAGATAATATTTCAATAAATTCATTCTTGTAGACTTGTACTTTCAGCACAGCCCTACCAATACTAAAAATAAAATAATATATAGGTTAGCTAAAATGTTTATAACATTATTTTCAAAAATTAGATAATTTTAGATATAAAACCAGAACGAAATGGTTACCTTATAGTAGTATTTGTAAATATGTTGGTTTCTCCAGCTTGAATTGCTCTGAGGGTTACAGTATGAAACTGTAGTTGTTCCGTTTCTTGAAATGATATATCAGGCGGTGTTATCTCTAATATACCAGAATGTTGCACTATGAAGTTAACAGCCATATGTTCTGTAGAATTCCTGAAATAAGTTTATTTTTAGAACGGTTCATATTTCTATTTTTTAGATTTGTAGTTAGTATCAAATGAGAATTTTAGTTTTTCATTTTAGCTGGTAACATAAATTTTATTATCGAGAGCAGTGAGTTTCATTTATGCCGTATAAATAATTTCATATTCATTTACCCGAACTGACTTCGTTTGTTATTTAGGTTTCCAATTACTGTAGTTTTAAAATAATTAATTTGTTAATTTTCCGTTTAGAGCGGGAGTAGATTAATCCACTCAAAGCATTCTTTTTATTTATACACACATAGTGTCAAATAGTTAATGTTTCCATTATATAAAGTACATAATAGATTTCATAATTATATATTTTCCCTCTATTGAAACAGTGAATTATTTCACGTATTTAATTGAAGTGAACCATTTTCCCTGTTTTGTATAATGATAGTAATGACTTATTTTGGAAAATCAAAGAAAAACGGTCCTCGTAGTCAGTGCTTATACAATATACTTATGGATTATGGATGTTTAAATAATAAGGTTTAAAAAATGTTTTACTGTACTTTTATGAGATAGTTACTCATTTTCACAACAAAAATGTTAACATGATAAGAAAACCAATACCAGTAGTTAACTGGAACGTCACAGGTTATCGCTAAGATTACATATATCCTTGTCTCATTGCATTTGGTTCTATTTTAAAAGACGTACCATACTTATTCATATACCAAATTATTAATACTATAATCATGTCGTATTCTATATTTCTTTCTGTTATGCTCTCTACACTTATTAATTAATATTTCTTAAGGTAATTAGAACAATTTACATTATGTAATTTATATTATAAATTTATAAAAAATAAACTGTTATAGATACTATGGCACTGTACATAAGAAGAATGTCCATTAAATCTTCAAGATACAAGCATTTATTAATATATTTTCATACAGCGTTATAATAAATTAAAAATAATGTTTTTACATTTCATTTTCTTTGGAACACCAACATTTTTATTTTTGACTAAAATTTGAGACAAATTCAATCCATTTTATTACTTACGTAATGCTATAAATTACAAGAAATCTGTCTTGTTGTGCTAAACGTAAATGTTTAGGTTTAGGAAATGTTTTTGGTTCTTTGTTGAAAATCCAGTAATATTGGTTTTCTATATTGGAGTTCTGAGAAGAAAAAGATTCCTTCCCACTCGTCATCAGATTGAGGATAAAATTAATTTATTTTTTTTTAGCAAATGCACTATAGAATCTAAACTCTGATTCAGGTAGCAAAATGTGTAATGTTTTCCAGAAAGTGGCAAGAATTAAGAAACACAATTATAAAGTACGATTACTATTAGTAAAAGCAGCTATCTTGATATGTTTTCGGAATGTTCAAAAGAATTTAACATTGTCAAATTTTGGTGACACTATTAGTTCTACACCATTATGTGAGGTAGTCCATGTCCGATTTCCATATTTAAACAAAAATTGCGTTCACAAAAAGTACATTTTTTGAAACACCGTACTGCCGGCAAGATACTTGGTGGTACACAGTTTATATCACCGTACCTCAAGTTAAATTTTGAGAAAACTGACATCTGTCACTGTGCTCTATCTTGATTAGGTCAGATGTAATCACATTAGATTTGATGGTCGGGCAATATTTGAAATTCTATGTAGCCATTACTGCAAAACGGATTAACTCATCAACATAAAATTTGGCATTGTAACCTATGCGAAATTACCTTATTTACCTATTATTTTCTCCATCTTAATTATGTAATATAAATAATGTAAAAAATAAACTCTTTTCTGTCCCCTGTCTTAATCACAAATGTTTACAAGAAAAAATCTTTATCAGTACCGACACTAACCGAAAATTAAAATAATTTCTGTATGACACAGTTTTTTAAGTCGCTAATGCGAAGGAGATTGCTAAATTGAGATACATTGATGTAGGAAGCTCGTGCGTAGCTTGCGTTTATAAACATATTCTGCTGACGATGTTATACACTATATTCAAAATTTAATGAATATGTACATTACATCCAAATTTAGTAGTAATTCAGAAAGTAAAATCCGGCTAACGATTTTTTTTTAATATCAGCATCCTAACCTTGGAAATATTTTCAGATTTAACCAGAGCACGTTCAGTTGTTTTATGTTTCCTGATAATTGCGATTTAGGTTACACGGGTTAGTTCGAGGTTCGTGATAACTGTTGCAATTTAAAAAAAAAATTTAAGAAACAGAAATTCATTGTGTAAAAAAGTTATGTATGATACTCGTACTAATGCGAAAGGCATTTTTAACGTGGTAGTAAAGAAAAAGATTTCACATTGTATGCTCCTGACGTAAAATCCACACACCTATATTAAAATATGCAGAATTAAGAATAAGTTAGTTAAGTACTGCTAGTATGGAAGCAGTAGTTGTAGGAACAGAAATCTAAAGTATAAAAAAAGAAGTCAGAATCATAAAGTTTAGAACAAGGAAAATGTGCAATGAAACCTAGAATTACGATCCAGGCTGGTGACTGCTTACTTGATGTTAGTATGACAAATAAAACCGCGTGCAGATCAAAAATAGCATTAGGACGTGGACTATTCCCAAATGAAACTGAAAACAAGCCACGTGTAATTGCAGTGCCAATGCAACGTCAAATCTGTTTTCTTTGTTAAAACTTTACGCAAATCCTACCAAGACAGTTTTTTCAATGTATTTCCGGATGTTGTTTCACTTCATATCCATAATACTCACTAGTAGTTATAGCATTAAAGTTAACAACCAGTATAGAATGTAAGGATACGTTTTATACATTGTATCGCCAGATCTTTTGTGTATGGTATGCGCTCGGACAAAGAAAGAACCCTTCGTAAATATAGAGTTGGGTGGGGCATTTTTTACCACCTGCATAACACAGATATCCAGGTGGTTTATCGGTGCCTTTTCTACATGACAGGTATAAAAGTTTTACCACTCAAGCATTAACTGAGATTTTTAAGTAATTTTTTGTAAAGTCGTTTAAATTTGAGTAGATTTTTTGTAATGATGTGATATGCCAAGAAAACATTAATGAGAGAAGGACAAAGATAAAGCCCGTATATAAAGTTGTTAACAAAAGAGTTGCACACTGTTAATAGTAAACACTATAAATACAAACAATAATAATAATCTTACCTTATCAATAATGTGATATTACGAGTTTCGTCCGTTATTAAATTGATGCTTAACAGTGGAGAAGAATACTCATTGTCGCTCAGATCATAAAATTCGAGATTACACAGAATACCACTAGGACCTATTTGACAAAATCATTGTTGATTTAAAATTCAGTTAAAAAGTGGAAAATACGCTAAGACTTACCTGCTAAAATAAATAATGACATAACTACGCAAAAATTCATTTTAATAATTTCTATGTTGCACTAACAAACACCAACAATAGGATATAAAATAAATAAAAAATGTGTTATTTTCGAGTCAGTCAGTCGTTCATTATATACCGCACTGCATGGTGACGACTGGCACTTTGAAAAAGGCGCAACTGTTGATAACTGACTCCACGGTGTGGTGGGAGACGGTCAACAATTCCACAAATGACCACAGATCGGCATAATTATTCTTTATTCATTGGGAGGAAACATATAATTCGAACAAAACAAAAATAACAAACAAATATACTCGTTTTAGATAATGTGTTATAGTTAATTACTTTGCAAACATGCACCAGAGTATATTGCATAAGATGGAGCAATGTACCTTTCATTGCATCCAAGGCCAGTTCTTCATAATATGTACACAAAGTACATCAATATTCTTTTCAGGCACCGGTTTGTGGTAAAATTATAGAAGACTTACTTTTATATCTGATTACAGCAAATTTGAGAAAATATGTAGTAAGGGCAAGTGAATATGTTTTATAACTATGTTATGTTTTCAATTTTGTATATGTATTTTATTTTATTGTACCAAATGTTCGTGGAATTTCCACTTATTACTTCATTATTATTGCTTAATTATTGCCTACTACATATTATTTTTTTATTATTATTGCATAATGCATTGCTTATTATTATTTTCTTACAGTGGATGTGCGTGTATGTGTGTTACCGCTGCATCAAGTATTATAAAATAGTGCACAATACTTTGTAAGCATAAAATGATAAAATTTTGCGCAAAATAACTTCATGTCTTCCAAATTCTATTTTTTCTATTCTCTATAAAGAAGTTGGTACATTATAATGCATTCTGATACTAACTCGTTGTAGAGCAAGTAGCAAACTACTATTCCACATAGAATGACTGCAAATAGGAAGTATCTTAGAATTGATAGCTTTCTGAATCAGTTATCCAAAACAAAAATTCTTCAAAATATGGTACAAAAAAAAACAAAAACAATACAAAAAAGTAACAATTATAATTGTGAAACTAATAATTATTATTAGTTTTCGACGCCATCGACTGTAAGAATACTGTCTGTTTATGACCGATTAATTCACCGCAAATTCACAACATGGCAATCTTGTGACGTCATTAACAAATTGAGAAAAGCATTTAAGATGTGAGATGCAAACGCACATGTCAAAAAAATGTGCTTGCGACTGGCAGTTGCAGTTTCGGTTTAAGATGCACGAATTAAGATACTGCCAGAAAGGCATCGTAAAAAGTGAAGTGACGTCAGCGGTATTAACAGCCCAAATGTCGCAGTAGTTCGGCGACTTTAAGTCTTCTTATTGCAAAACAAAGTATTCTCTTTGCTGAGATCGGTCCTCTAAATAAGTGGCAAAATTAGATAAAACTCTTCTTGTTGTGCACCAATTAGTTTATATAACTAGCACTAATGTCGTTAATTAGGTATTGCAAACTGGAGATATCCGTGATTTGTATTTTTTTTAATACTAAATATGAATCGTCATCTACACAATCTGACGAAATATTGTTATATATTTGCACGATGGATCGTTAACTGTTTCGTCATTGTAAAATCGTCATCATCATAAAATCGTAATTTGTATCGCAATTTTATCTCCTTATCATAGGTCCGATCTTAAGTGATACGTACCGGGTAATTTGTAATTAATTATGTGATTATTTTGATGGAATATTTTGAATTAGGATGATGATGAAATACTTATTAGTAATTGTATCTTATAAATAAAATCCCCCCACTTAGACTGAGAACTGTGTAAACAGAAAGAAGATACATATTGTTACCACAATTAACTCTAGAGGAATTTGTTATTTAAAAAATTGCGGCCTCAGCTATATTATTCTTGTTTTAATACATTACCTGTATTTAATTCCCATCGAGAATAAGACAGTTGAAATTTTGCAATCTCATTCTACACCTTTTCCAGTTGATATTCAGAAAATGCTATTGCTATCCAGAGAGCTGCAATTGATTTTCGGATATTGCAAATGATATTTAGAAAGTAGCAAATCTTATTCAGGTATTGCAAATGATATTCAGAAAGTAGCACATGTAATTCAGTTATTGCAAAGGATATTCAGACAGTAGCAAGTGATATTCAGATATTACACATAATTTTTAATGAAGCAATAAAATCAAATATTTTAAGGAACAATAACGTATTTAATAATATCATATTTAATAACTATTTTGATGTTGTTATCTAACTACCTGTGTTAAGCGTCATTCTGTCCTATGTCATGCATTTACTGTATACAACTCAAATACATTTCCTTTTCTGAATTACAATTGCTACTTTCTGAAAATCAATTGAAATAGCTGAATTACAATTGCTACTTTCTGAATATCAACTGGAATAAGTAGTTGAATTACAACTGCCTCTTTCTGAATATCAACAGGAGTAGTTGTTTCGTAGTTTTCTTTGAAACCGAGCATCACATAGTAGGTACAAAGTGGAAGCAATAAAAGAGAAGTAGTACGAATCATTTGTAGCCACGAATTTATTACTCTAGTTTCAGTTGTCAGTATTAGATTCTGAAGCGTTAAAATACAGTCAGTAAGCGTAAATGATGTGTTTAGGTACAACACAAAACTTATCAACAAAACATAACTAGGACATTTCCTCCTTAGTTCTGCAAACCAGTTAACCTAACTTCTTCATAATTACTTAACTCATTCGATGAACTCTATGATGTAAGGTTATTTACATTAACTTCCTTGCTGGGTACCAGGCAATTGATTACAAGAACGCGTAATATAGTGCAACTATTTATATGCACACATTTTGACATTTGCAGCACTCTAAATAAACATCTTGAAAAATTTACACCCGAAAACCTTTGCGTGGTGTAAGCACCGCTCAACTGTTGAAGTGACCTGTCAACAGATAGTCAACACCTCTATATTGCTAAGAACCTACAAGCGTAAACGTGGACAAGATAAACACCTGGTGATCTGCACCACATCGTTCACAATAATTAATTCAGTAAACTTTCAACATCTCTTTATTATAGATATGTTGACACTAAATAACAATTAAGGAAGTAGTATTACGGAACTATTTACAAACACTTTGGCGCTGGTATGATCCCGATCGCTTTTTTTTAGCTATAATCTGTACGATCTGATGTAGTGGATATGCTAGTCTTGCTTACGAGGTATCTCTCTTCGTCAAGCATATCTTGACTTTCCGGTCCTACGTATGTTTCTTCTTTATAAAGGACGTAATGCTGAATTATGAAGATAACATCAAAGATGACGGTTAAGACTCCTAGCCAGAATTTTGTAGGATTTTCCCACAGACTTTCCCATTCATCTACAATTATGGAAGAAATATTAGTGGGTATCATGAAATACATACGCTGACTTAGTTAAGACGTGCGCCTGGTAATCTTCAATCTTAGTCCGTAGGCTGCTGTCAATGTAAACAGATGCCAGTTAAATGCATTTTAAGATTATAATATATGTTACTTAACCATTACATAATAACTGTGTGAAGTAAAAATTATAGATATATTTTGTTTATGCTTCTTAATTGATTAATTTCTCTATTTTTGATTTATTATGTTTTATTGTATAAGAAATGTAGTTGTAAGAACTATATAGTTCACTAGGGCCGCCGCCGTTTAACGATAACATTTGTACTAAAGCTGTTGTTACGTTTCGTATTATAAAAAAAATCCTTAAAAATTAATATAGGTATGAACACGCACAGTATGTCAAAAACTAGAGACGATTTGCATAGGTAATCTTACAACGGATTGATAAAGTAAATCATATTCTTACGAATGTTGTAGGTACTTTTTATCTACTATACTCTATAGTCTATGTCACAACTCTATGTCATATAATAAAATTGAAGTAAATACCATTTTGTTTGCCTATATTTGAGGTGTACCATAAAAGTGTTTGTTTCGATAACATCCGAGACCATCAGTTTTAAAAATAAACGCGCCAGAAACCTCTAAAATTTTAATAAAATAAAATAAGGCCACGTTGCATGTATTTATAGGAACTTTTTCTTTAATTTTATTTATATACCCTTACCATAGATAAGGGCGATGAAACTTAATTCATTAAGGCCCTGCTAGTATATAATCATCCAAACCAAAAGCGTTACTGAATTACTAGACTAGTCTTGATCAAACAAAACTACGTTGCCTATTATTAACAACTTCACTTTTGTGGTAACTTTCATGAAAAGTAATGTTTTTCTTGCATTCCAGTTTCTAACCCCTAAAAGACGGGTAATTGACATCTTTTCACTGTCACTACCCACAGTTTAACAAATTCTATTATTCTGAGTGATATTTTTATTGAACAATTCAGTTTCATTTCTGAACGTTTCATGAAAATTTCCCATCCAGCGGTAAAGATTATTATTGTAACAGAACACGAAAGTGATGAACCACTGGTAGCAAAGATTGATGCGATTGATAAATATAAAATTAACTGGCTGAGATCCAAAATATTTTTTACTATTTCAATTGCACACTTGCGACTGCTTCTAATATCCAAGTATCCGTTTATGTTGTAATTACCTTATATTATATTGGACGTATTATATGCAACCAACATCGCTTACAAGCACATAGTGCGTTCTAAATTCGACGTTAACAAAATATAAAACCCTAATAAATTGTGTTACTGAACAATATTTATTAATTATGTTATATGTATTCAATATGACCTCGGATTGAGTTAGAAAGAGAAAACAATTTTCATAACTGATTTTGAAACATATTTCATATTTCAAACATATGCAATGCGCCGGATATGTTCAAACTTCTAAATCGCACCAAATGTGTACTCTCTCTAGAAGGAAAGTCTTGTATTGTATTGTAATCGACGAAAAAAAATGGGAAAATACCCGTTGTCGGGAATTTGCACGAAATTTTTTTGTGCTAGGATTTCTGGGAAATGTCTGTGTGTAGATGTGAAATTTAGTAGATATATTTAGAATTGCTAGGGAACAGATTAGGATGTTTTTGGCGACAATCTGACAACTGGAAGTGATAGATGTTAAATGCATTTTCTTAGATATTTAACCCATTTTGACTAAGCTGATACCAGCTCATCCTCCAGTGACATTAAATAAGTACGTCTATTTACAGATCAGTGAGATGAATGGTTTAGGCGCTGTAAACGTTTATAGAAGATGTCCAGGAGCGGACCGGCCAGCATCTGATCTCGCTCAAGGCTCGGTCCGGTCAAATATTCTTACATTATGTTTAAATACGAGCATTCACACTATGGTATCAATACCATAAAATATTATTTACTGCTACTGATACTAACCATAATTATGAGCGTTTAAAAACATCTGAAGGATACTAAGAATACCTCCAGTCAGATCAAGTAAAACGTTGTGTATATTCCACCCTACGGTACTTTTTCTAGCATAATTCATCCAAGTCTAAAAGCAAAAAAGTTATGAGATTTCATTATCACTGGTTAATAATAATGAATTCTCGTACTTGCGGAACATATTTTGTCACAGTCACGCAGAGTTTTATGTATGAGCAAGTGTAGATGAAGTCCAACCAATTCATGTGATCCAAGTGGACTAATATCATGGAGGTGAAGAAGATTGAGGCGAAGATTACATGAAAGCCCTTGCCTATCACCGAGATCCTTTGACTCCTTCGTTCGTATATGAAACATTGAAGACCAGTTATACCTGTCATCAGGGTACCATGGACTGCAAATACTATATCTTGAAGCAAGACTGGTACGACACTGGTGGGGTACTGCTTAGAGTATTGTTCCTGTAGAATTTTGATAAAAATTGTATCAGATGTTGCAGTTGCATATTTTGTATAATAATCAGTGTCCGGACAAAAATATACCTGGGCACGGACGCCCAGGTAAGTGCAGACACTGCACACCCTGCCACTCATGAGTCAATACCCATTAGCGGTGAATGTTTTCTTTATAGCGCAAATTGTTTTTTTTTTCATACTGTTTCTTCAAATTATTTTTTTAGACCTCGCTAATAGACGTTGAGTCATGTCACGGGGAGTGCACGTTATAGCGAGGCGACCGCCCAGGTATATTTTTGTCCAGCCAGTTTATTATATTATAATAAATAATATATAAAAACACAATGCTTACACGAATAACTGGAACTGAGTAGAGTCCGAAATTAAAAATTGAGTATGAGGCAAATCCTACAATATTTAATGACACGAAGTCAAAATTAAGACCAACAACACTGCGAAAAGAGAAAATATACATTTAAGATATAAATTATCTCATTATGTACTCACTATCTCTATTAATTCATAATAATTTACTATATTTGCTGAAATCAGAATCTAATTATTACATTTAATGAAAACATTTAATCAAATATTTTTCCTATGTTTAAGGCAAAACTTTTGAGGCATAATTTTAATTTGCATTTCTTATTTTGTTAATAAAATTACGCTACTGCTACTACTACACACATTAGCATTACAACTTTGACCTTTAATTAATTATAATTTTTAATTAATCGGTGTTAATTAAGAAAGCAATAAAATGTTCATTATATATTTTAAACTTTATTAGTTCCAAACAGGTGCTATTTTAATAGAACGATAAGTAGAAGAAAAAATAAAGCTTTGAAACTCTAGATGTAGATACCATCGGAATTTTTAATAACCAACAATACGATTACATATCTTTTTCATGTAAATATTATTATTCCTTTAGTAGTAAGTTTTCGACTAGAATTGTTTTACAAAGAATTTAGAAAATTTAAAAGTATAAAATTTTTGGAAACAGGAATAGAAAATTATGTAATCCTTAGACCACAATTATTAATATATAACAGTGTTGTAATAGTATTAACTCTAATACATCCAGTGACTTAAGGTACAATAAATAATTTGACTACATTATGTAGGTTATGTTTATATTTATATACTTTACAAAACAGTTTACTACATGCATTAAATCTGTTTTAATAAATAGGTAATAAGTTCTTGAAAAAAAAAAAAAAGTTTCAGGTTTTGTGCAACATTCGGCTAAAAATATATTCTACCAGCAGTACTAGTATAATAGTTAGTACACTTTTCGATCACCAACTTTTTCAGGATAGAAGGAGCCATACAATATGTAATTCTGAATTCAGAATATTTTTGATAAGCAACATAAAGATAATTATCAAAAATAATACCGGACATATACTAAAAATAAAACAAAAATATAAAATTGGTTTCTGATAACTATTATGTGGAATATAGATGGTTTGAACATTATTTTTGTTACTAATTTATGCCTGGGATTATTACCTCATTATGATGAACATTTATTTATAAATCATTATCTGTAATACTTTTGGTATTAAAAACAACATTTATACAGTTGCAACATGACCGCTAATTTGTTTTAAATCCGGTATTATTTGGATTTACTTATCAGCGATTTATACTGATCCATATGTCCCCTGTCAAACATTACCACCCAGCAATAATTTTATTATACCGGACAACATTGGACAACATTCGTGTCATTTATAAATATGAACTGCTGTTTCTTTAAATGTTACATAGAAAGAAAATACAAAAAGTAATAAATAAGATATGAAATGTATTGCATAAAGATTTTATAGTTTTTTTTTGTCAACATGGTTTTCCCCTTAACTTTGCCTTCGTTATTTCGGTTATTAAACAGAATAGAATAATTTGGTATAAGAACTTTGTTGGGGAAGAATCTATCTTCCTGAAAATGTGTGCACTATACTTGTTACACCCTGTACAGGTTATAGCAAGTTACGACATAATTATTTAATTTATTAATTTACCTTTTTCGCTTAAAGTTGGTCCAAATTTGCGGGTAAAATGACACGGACCAAGCGAGAAAATAGATCCAGCCGATTATGTCAGAAATTATCACAATAATATCACTCTTATGGACGTTTACCACCACAAAACCACCAGTTATGCTAAAATACGTTAAATCAATAAAGATGACATAATAACACCTATACATTCTTTAAAGAAAAAAATTAAATCAAAAAGTTTAATCAGCATAACATACTTCATGGTATCAGGAAAGATTTTGGCAGCGACATTAGATTTCCCTGGCTCTTCAGCTTTCAGTATCACAGTAAAAATATCAGGTGTAGTTAGAGTACGAGATTCAGGCTCTACGTCAACGACATTTTTATTCTCTATCTCAAATTGAATGGTGACGTTCGGGTATCTCTGAAAGTCGATATCTCTGCAACAAAAAAATCATCAAATCAAGTTCGCTCTGCGTATTATAGGTATTAAGAATGAATTAAGTGGATCATTTACCCATTGTAAGTGTATATCTGCGATTAAATCACAAGAATTTATTAGTGAGTTTGATTTGTGTGGACGTTGATATTCTTTTGAAACGGCTTTCGTAACCGTTGATGGAAATAAGATCTGCTGAAAATAAGGAGATGTTAATTTTCCGCGGAGAGACATGCGGAAAACACGCTACCAGTAATGTAACCTTGTATAGTTTGTTATTTATAATGAACTAGAGTTTGCTAAAGTTACGAAATCGCTGTTGCTGCAATTACGTATTGTTGTGAGTACACCAACCATAAAGTAATATTTTCCGACCTGGTATAATAGTACATTTACTGTGTTGGGTTTATTTTGGATAATATTGGGAGAATTAAAAACTCATATCGGTCCATCAGAATTTAGAAATATTTATAAGCGATAATAAAATTTTAAAATTCAGCCTTCATGTTGCAATTTCTGTATTTATATATTTATGTTTGGATTGTAGGTACATGCATAATTGATTTAACCAAATATTTTCGATAGCAATATTTGCCATTATGAAAATTCTATAATTCAATAAGTAATTAACGCTGTATGTCATGTGTATAATAGGAAATAACATTAAGTAAAATATGCCTCCATTAGAATATAACCGGGAAAATTTAAGTAAAATTGATTATGAAGTATGATGCAGTATGTATATCAAATTCGATAACATAATAAACCTTTCAATATGTCTGTTCCCACACAAAGAAAAGGACAACGTTTATGTGCAACATTTTCCTGTACGTAGTGATCAAAGATGTTTAAGGTACAATAAGGTTAAGAACGAACTGGCTTTATAGGTTGTTCAGTTCTGAATCTACCAAAGCTAAACGTTTAACCGTTTAACTTATAATACGTACTGTATAAAATTCAGCATTTTTCGACAATTAATTGTTTTAGCAACACTCTCTAGGGCACGGTTTTAAAATCTAGACATTAACTGCATGCACATATCTAGGGCTAATATGTTTTAATGTTGATTTAAGCGCTTTATATATATATTAATATTAAAAAATATGTAATATTAAAACTGAAAATATGTTAAACAGAAAAATATATACTTAATAGATTTAGGGCTGGTCTTCACCTACACGTAAAGTCCTGTATAGCTATATAGTGTTACAACTCATTCAAGTAATAGATTACTAACCATGTTGTACAGAACCAGTCACATGATTGTTTAATTCAAGTTCTAACAGCTGCCACTAACATATTTCTGTATTAATGGCAAAAATGGGTCAAACAAACAACTTATCTGACACGTAGCTACATACAGGACTTTACGTTTAAGTGAATAAACTAGCCTTTAGATGTTTTTTTTTTTTTTTTGATGCGATAAAAACAATTTACTGATACATTTACTAGTTCTTTAAGGAATTCACAGCTTTACAGAATGCAGATTAATGCTTAAATGTATTATTCTTATAGCATACGCTAATAGCTTTGCATATAACTGTTTATATTTAGCAAAAAATACTATTGCTAAGTTGGTACACTGCAACAAAACAAACTAGATTTTTCTATAAGCTGTGATGGATAATTTTTTGAATTTATGGTACTATCTTTTCCATTTTTCTATTCACAGAGATTGCAAAGAAGGATAATCTAGAAAATGATAATTACAACACATTTCAAGTTTTGATCCTCAGACATTTTCTGTAGTAATATGAAAGCAAAAAAAATTAAATGTATATTGAAGCTCCAATAAATAATTAGCAAAATATTCAGTAAATATACATGCAAATATATGGAAAATATGCGCTAAAAGTATGCAAAATAACTAGAGTGCAATTTTAGGGCGTTTTGACGTAATCATCTTACATTTATCAGCTTAATCTGAAAAAGATTTAAATATATCTAACTCTATGATATTCGGGGAAACTAGGGAGAACGCTTTTTACTTATGTAAAACTTGAGCAATTGTATTCATTAATTAGTTTTTAAAACACGTATCCTTTAAAATCTAACGATTACAATACCCGTTTTTATTCGCTTACCTCAAGAAAAATAAACAATTTTTAAACTACAACAACTAACTGATTATTGAATTCTCGGAATGAAGTATGCAAAATAGAAATATCATGGTTGTCCTAGGTCGAGACTTACGTTGGTGAAAATTCTACCGTATCACTGTTATGCACCAAGATGCTAAGTTCCATCTGGGAGAACCCAACCGTACAGGTGACCCTCTGGAAGCCTGTAAAAGCGATGAACGTAAAATTTTGTAGGAGTTCTCACCAGCAGCACCGAAGGCACATCTCGACATCTAGTACTCACATGTCACCATAATACACAGGAACACGACCGTGTATCTTTTATGCACCATGGTCGATAGTAGTGTGTACTCTGAATGCGCGTGCCAAACATTACCTGCGACAAACTGCTACTACGAAACCGTTACAGCCGCAGATAATCGCAAAGCTTTGACAAATCCGATAAAGATAAGACGGTTTTACAGGCTATGGTGAAACGTTGATCATTTGTAATTTTTAATGAGTAGATTATTGTGATAGGATTTTATTGTAATATATGTGTTGCGGAGCTATGAATTGGATAATTAGGAAAATGATAATTAATATGATAATATTAGTATAATATTACTATATAATAAGATGATAATATTTAAGAGGAATTCTTCAATGTTTAAAAGATGGAATCGAAAAGTCGTATGAGGGCACCTTAGATACTATGTAGTGTTTTATTAGTTACTTTAAGGTTTATTTTTATTTGCAACGTATGAGAATAAAATATACCTAGGAGTGTTTCATTCATCTTTCCTTTTTGTCTATTATTTTAATAATTAGAAATTATTATTATGTATTGTTGTAGAAAATAATATAACAGAAAAACAGAAAAATGTTTTATCCGTCGATGTGCCATCACTAATGTACAGCACAAATATTTTGTCTTAATTAGTCTTTTACAGGCTAGTAAATGTTACCGACATACAGATTTCTATAGCTTTTTCTGTGTCTAACGTCTCATTCATACATTATAGATTTTACGCACGTTTGAAATAAAACTCACAAAAAATAATCCAGGTAACGAGTAATCATTATACTTATAGAAACGTTACAGTAAACAGGGCAAATGGGATAATCAGATTTGAAACTTTGAAACTATGCAACATTTAAAATGGATTTTTTTAAAATTTTGTAATGGTATTATATTCTATATGAACCTTCAATCTAAAATACTTTCAGCTAAACTACTATTTCCGGTCACTGGAAGTCCACATCAACTTTGTTATTTTAAATGGAATAATGTATTTTTTATGTCAAATTTGGATTCTGCGTATGAAAATGCATCGACTTTTATCAGGGTTCCCTATACCCAAATTTTTTTCTTATTTTGATTTTTCTATAATTTTTTTTTGTTTTTTGGGTGAAGGATAATGTTGAATATCTCGGTTAATCCGTGTATCATTAGAAAAGTGTCCATTTTTACATTACATCGTATAATTCATTTTTTATTGGGTTTATAGCATTCCTCGTGAGAAGCATTCACCAAAAATGTCTTTGGTTTGTTTTGTGATGGATGTGTATGGATGTAAAAATCCATTTTGACATTTTCAAATTTGACTGAATTTGAATTTGAGTGAAACGTCAGAAACTTCTAATAGACCGGTTCCGTAACACACCTGTATATGCACGGTGAACCGACACATGAGTAATAAAAGTCTCCTACTATGCTGCGAATGTAAATACCACAGGACAACTAGTAGAAAACAATTATTATTACTCACGATTATGGTTATGGGTTTGCCTATCTGTTCCATACGCACTTTAAATAGTAGAATGTCTTCCTACTTATTACATTGTCTCTGCTTTAATTTGAAATGTTTTAATATCTAAAATAACATTGATAATGCAAACATGATAAGTATACATTTTAGCGATGGATACCTAGTATGGTTTATGCAATCGTTCGATAACAAAACGGTCAATGGTAGACAAAAAAGCCGAAGCCGAAGATTATCGCATTGGTTTAACTAAATGAGAGTGGTACTATTGTCCCATGGATTGTGCAAACGAAAAATTCAAAATCGATAGTTAACTACAATGGACAACGAGTGCAAAAGTAGTGCGAGAGTGAAAGAGAGCGGCGGCGTCCGCACTGCTAGCGGCATAAATCACTCGCGGATTAAAAAGCGCAAACAGATAAACACGGATAGGGCGTTTATCTAAATTCGCTTCTAAACAGTGGCATTATGCACAATTGTTTGATGATTTATGGTGAATAGTTTTTGGCCCATACCGCGCTACAGTGAATAAATGTTTCTCACAACAGTAAAAATACTCGATTGAAGAAGTATTTCAGTTTTGTTACCTTGCTGACTTATAGGAATGTCTATTCTACAAATACGTGAAAATTGTTCTTATTAGTATTGTTTTAATATTTGCTTATATTATTATATAAAAGATTTATTCTTATTTTGAAAAAGTTATAATTGCTTCAACCTGATGATCATTTTTTATTGGGTTTATAGCATTCCTCGTGAGAAGCATTCACCAAAAATGTCTTTGGTTTGTTTTGTGATGGATGTGTATGGATTTGCACACCGCTACCATGCTTCAGCAAGCACGTCAAGCTGGGTATTGTGACTACCATTTCTGTTAATATTTATTCCGGTAGAAATACTTATTTCACACATGAAAACGTGGCTTTGATCAGATATCTGTGGCCTTATTAGGCTGAGGTTATAGTGGAGCTTCGACACTAGCTTAGCGGTTTACCTAGCTGTGATCACTTATAGTAGAGCTTTGAACATAGCGTCGATACTATTTCATTTATCCTACTATAATATCAATTAAGTATTTGTCAGTTTACAGTAAAAAATCCACCGAATTAAAATTATATAAGCTATCCCAACATCACGTAAATTTAGTCATAAGAGGAGATGGCAGTACAAATAAAACAAATAAACAAATAAAACTTTTTATTGAGTTATGGCTTGTTTTTTATTCTTCAAGTATGCCGAAAACAGGGTTGTATTGGCAATGATTTTGGAGAATTTTTGAGTTTTGCATCCATACTGAGTTCACTCAGCCACTCTATTATTACTATTCATATTTTGTATAAAATCGCACCCAAAACTTATAAAATGTGTATTCTTTACACTATTTTTTTTCTTGCAAATCCGTTGTTTGGTTCATTGGAAATGTTGATCAGCGAATATGCGACAAATCAGAGCTATTGTTTTCCTAAAACAAATGGAAAACAATACAGCATCTATTCACTAACTTTCCTCGAATGTTAAATACTGTCGAAAGTTTCCGGGCGTTATGTAAAACCTCTAGTATCGCAGAATTGTTTATATATTTTTGAACAAAATTTAATTCGGCAGCGTCGGGCAGTAAAAGCCGGCGGGTGAACCTCACATTTTCGGCCACATCTCAAAAACTTTGCGCCTCAGCTAAGCAAAACATTTGTCTGGTTTACGACGCCTAAGTTTATATTTTTTCCGACAGGCTAAGTGAAAAATTTTCTCGACTGTTTTGTGACTCGGCTAAGCAAACAAGATAAATTCTCTTGTTTGCTTTTCAGACAATTTTCTAAGTTATTCAGTATGTATCTCTCAAATGACAACACATTCTACAATCAGTAGTAGAGACACCTGCAGTGTTTATGTATTATTGATGTAAAGTTTATTCAGGAATTTAAATGGCATAAAATTAATTCATTTTTATTTTCCTACTATTTGTACCGTAGAAGGAAAGTGTTGTAATCGGTGCAAAAAAAAAACGGAATTTCAGCGGAAATATGCGTTTTGAGGTGTCCAATGATTTCTGGAAATGTGTGTATTTTTTTGTAATAATTCCGACCAACCTGATACCAGCTCATCCTGCAGTAACTTTAAATATGTACACCAATTTACAGATCAAGAAGATTTACAGATTTTGATAAACGTGAGCAAACGTCAGTGTCTACATGACATGAAATGTTATTCTATGACTGGCGAAAGGTAGTTGTGGCTTCACAAAACTGAATAATTGCAAAGATGTTTAGACCCTTCAATGTGTCAATAATATAGACAAAAACATAGGTCAAGCCGGATATTTAAGTATGTTACATTTTTCTTGACATATAACGTACATGCATACAAATTTATAAGCAGCCCTTACTTCGCATTTATCCTCCATATAGGTAGTTTCATATGTCCCCAAACGTAGCCGTCGCGGTCCCATCAATAAACTTCGACATCCTACGACCAAAACCCGTCCGATTCGATATTTTTCATTTCAGAAGTGCGCCGAGGCATCCACGTGAGTGAATAACTCGTCCCTGCACATGGGTGACTCCCTCGGCTAAAGTAAAAGACCTACTCCGATCTCGTAACGACACTTATTCGAGAGAAAACTTCTCCGCAGAAAATTTATGGATTCGACGGATAGAATCGTCAGGTCAAGTGAGATCAAACGAGTCCCCAGGATAGACAGGAAATAATAAATTTTTAGATTAATGTCTATCCCCTTTGCGCTAAAACCATCTTTCCTCAATATTCCGGCACACGTGATGTTATTATAAGTGTAATGCCTCATCTGTATTTAGATCTCAGCGATGAATAAAAATGGAAACATTTATTTCAACATTTAATAGATTTGTATAACGTCATTGACATTTATGCCTTCCCTAACTGCTCCGGACACAAACAAACGCGAACGGGGTCAGTTATATCGCGATATATGGAAAACGTGCAATAAGACCAGTTTTTGTTATTCTGCCGGAATACTATCATTAACTTTGAAAATAGAGAACTAGAATGATAATTCTTGGTGTAAAAACGGTAGGCACCTCCTCGTTAAAAACTTTTTACCGAAATTAATCTTCCGTCCAAGTTGTTGCTGTCATCTTTCCTCACATCTACATCATCTTCATGTTAAATTTGTCGTTCGTAATTGTTGGGTACTCCTGCTACAGGTAATTTATTGCACCACCACAGAGAAGGATGCGTTGATCTTTTTAGCGGAGGTGATTTATTGTGTACACAAATTTTCTAATGTTTGTTGTACCGAGAGTATTTGTTTAGAGCGATTGTTTGGAGTCCTGAAAATTCTTTACTTGAATTATGATTAGATCAGCTGACGGTTATTACGTCAACCCAGATGATGGGAATAGATGGTTATTTTAAAATAGAGCTCACGGAACTTAATAAATGCTTCGAAAGAAGTTATAGTGTGTGTATATTTTATAAAAGAAACGCAAAATCATACTTTCTAGCAAGTATGTGCGCAAATAAATTTATATCCACCTTGGAAAGTGATGAAAAAGCTATCAATACTAAAGAAAGACATTGCTGCAAATATTGAAGAAAATCTGTTTTTGAGAAAACGAAAGATAAACACATTAACCGGAATAGAATCAATTGAAGCAATTAATCTAATCATTAATCGCTGGTTATTTTATAATAAAAACTTGAGATGTAATGTTGCACCAATACTGCGGTGTGATCGCAGTTTGAAAATTATATCATGGACTGAAGGCAAACGTTTTTGTTAATTGTTTAAATTTATTATATAAATTTATTTGCATTTAGAACCTTTGCGTAATTATTTTCTAGGTTTCTTCACTATTAGATGAAAGCTTTATATATGTTTCCATTAGCGCACCAAACAAGAAAATGCTTAAAAAACATTTTTCTACTTTGCATTCACAATGCACACATTGTAACACTTTGTTTGGCAAACAACTCATGCGCCAATTTGATGTCTTATAAAACTTGTATAATAATATACTATTTTGTTAACAGAACAATATTTTAAAGGTGATAATCTTTTCCTTAGACGTCACATTATTTGAGAACACTATATGCTTTGTAAGTTTGATAAACAGGCAAATTTGTTATTAAAATCTGTGACTTATATTCAAGTGAGATGCAAAACCTTTCTTGCTTTAATTAGACGCAAATCTGGCAATCCTACATACTACTAAAAAAATTCCAGACACACACAAGTACAGTTCCATACCACTTTAACAAAAATGTTGACTTCATAGTAACTGACTTGACTTGGAATTTGAAGAAAAATCTGTTGATTGTTATTCCAAACATCTAGAATGCAATATACAGGGTCCGGCACTAACTTGAACACAAATGGGAAAAATTTTTATTATCTATTTCTCAGAAAATTTTATTTTTCTTTATGAAAGTTGGCGGTAGTTCTGAAATCAAGAATGCCATCATAAGATCTTAAGAATATCGCACCATATACCCGGTGTTTAAAAGAACACGAAATGCGCATAAGAGTAAAGCACCTGAAATATTAATATTATCGAAATATTTTATTTGGGAATGTTGCTTAGAATTAATAATTACGCTCAGATTTAAAATCACACACACAACAGAAAAAATATTTTGCTTCTTTTTTAAATTTTCACTATTTGACAACACTTTTGTAGCTGATTCGAAATGGTTGTTTATTCTACTTGTAATTTGGAAAGTAGAGTCGAGCACTGGATATTTAATGCGCTATCTTTTCAAACCACCCACATTTACACTATTCTTTACAAGTAACAATAAAATATATAAAAAATAAATATGAAATATTTACATTAATAATCGACTTACTTATCGTCCCGGAATTCTCACTGATAATTTAGTGAGTAGATTTTATTGCATAAATAATACTATACATTTGCAAATTTAAATTTATTTTCCTTCAGTGGGACAAGACTTCAGGAATACATGTTTCTTATATTCTTCAGATTTTAATATTTTAATTCAGCTACCTATGTTTGTTTCTTCAATAACCATTGTAGGAACGTCCAGAAAATCGTTGCTGTGGGCGTATTATTATTGTCGTCGAAATAAATATTTTCTTTATCGCAACGGCAAAATGGATTGGATTATTAAAAAAAAAAATGGATTATTATCTGACTATAAGTTTTAAATGGTAAATATATGAGAACTACAAGAGAGAAAGGGTGCTTTTAGTTTTTTATTATATTTAATTACAGCTACAGTTTTTAATCCTACGGATTAAAATTTTCGTTTGTGGTCGTTTGTGGAGTCAATTGATAATTTTTTATCACTGTTCTTTCTTTCTATAAGCTAGAATAACGACCTACGTTCACGGATTCTTTGACTGCCATTCTAAGGTCTACAAATACCTATCATTCACTGTTCTGTAGTTCGTTCATCTAGAATTTAGATTTCCAGCTGATTAGGAAAGTGTGCAATAATAAACTACAAACCCAGACATATAATTCTCATTCAAGTTCTTTACAATGCACAATAAAAACTACAAGTATTTATGCGATTACAAGAGCAAACATCGCAGATTGTAGTACATACCGAAAAATACACAGAAAATTGAAATGTATGCTTGTTTGTCGTGTACCAACATCGTTCACGCTGCAGCCGTGTTATCCGGTAACCTGTAACAGGCGAAGAAAACGGGACGTCCCGTCTGCGAGGTGACGGCGCGCGCACACCCCCACGTTTCGACGCCTGGCATACCACGAGAGACGTCGCGACGCTGCTTTAGTCAGTCTGCGACGGCGGACGCTTTTGGTATACAGCGCCAACGCGACCCTTCGCTCGAACTAGACGCGATACGCGAACGCAGCGAACTTTACAGTCTGTCTATTCTCTTCGAAGTGTTAACTTTGCAGAAATTTACAAACTTTACCCTATTCTGTGAATTTTTTTGAATTGTTGGAGAAATTGTGGTTGTTTCGGCTTTGGTTTTTTTTGGTGTGCAACGCAGAGAACAACTTCTTGTATACTGGTAAGTTTGAGGTAGTTTTGAAGTGGAAGATGTTTTGTCTTTTTTTTGTAAGAGAGCTCTTGGTCCCGGTGGCACTTGAAGATCTTGGTAGAGTTTAGAGTAAATATTTGTCAGGGAAGTTGACGAGGAAAAAGCTGCTTTTGAAGGGTTAAGATTGATGATATGTTTTGTGGAATTTTCTGTTAATTTATTATATCACAAGATTCAACGGAAGCACTCTTAAACAGAACTGTGTTGATAGATTGATAAAAATGACATAAACACTGTATATTAACTGATAAATGCCACAATAATTTTATGTTAATTCTACCCAAAGGTATCAAAAATATAAAAAATAAATATGAAAATTGTGATTTTTGTTGTGTTATAAAAGCCATTAGTGTACATCAACAAATTTGTAAATTTAAAAGTTAGTTAACATAAACAAAATATTGAATTGAACACTCAGATGCCAATAAAATTATATCTGAATGTTTTGTTTTTATTTGAATACTTGAATACTTTTATTCGATCTAATTTACAGTAACTCTCCCGCATACACATATAAAGTTTCACATCACAGTTTATGTTCACACATCAGAGTAAAATCAAATATTTTAAAATCGATCATTAATGTTTACCTTATTATAATTTATACACATCGAAGGAGGTACATTGTGGATATTATGCTCAATAGTTGGCTTGAATGTTAAACTATACTGCTCAATATTATTCTTGTCTAACAAAAAGAAAATGTACTTACACAGAAACACATGTTGTTTATTACGGTTTTTATGATCAAAACCTGTAATGCGTCTTTGATAAGTAGTAGTGGTTTGAAATGAAGTAATTGTCTTTCTGTTTATTAAATGATAACTAATTATTGCGAATATATTTTAGGGAGTATATGTGCTTCATTGAATCTTATTATATTCAATTAAATACGCTTATACTGTCAGAGTTATCATGTTTTATACAAGTGCGGTTTTTAAACGCCAATCAAAATTGAGTTGACGGCTGTACTACCGCACGCGTAGTACATATTCAGCCTGGTAACAAGAGATTCTATGTTAAATTTTACGTGGTGGGAAACATACTTTGACTGATTATCAACAAATATGCTGCACAGGAACTAGCGGTCGGTATAGAGCAACGTTTTAAAAAGCCGGTATACCGGTACTTACAGTATTTGAAGGAAATGTTATGCTGCAAGCTTACATTAAGATTAGCTTATTAATCAATTAAATAAAAGTATTCATGCACATTTCATGTTTACATTCCGACTAGTACCCTAGAAGGAAAGTGTTGTAATCGACGGAAACAATCGGGATTTGAGCGGAAATACGCCTTGTATCCATCATGTAGTCGGATAGTTGGATTTGGGCCACCCTAGATATTTTAATAGTGTCTAATAAAACGGAAAATATGTTAGGAGTTCAACTATGTTTATATTTTTGGATTATTCACCATTTCGACCATGATTTTGGCCACCGTCGCGTCAGTAGCAACGGTAACAATATTGTTAACATGTGAAATATTTAAACTTGAAACTCGAATTAAAACGAATTTTAGCTTTTAAAAACTACTCCGACAATCACGACCCCAAAATGGCAATCGGTGCCATCAGTACTGATCGCAGATGTCCGGGATATTCCAGGATAAAGGGTTCGATAGGTGGATCAGTTTTGCGCCGACGACAGAACTGATTTGAATCAGTTGACGCGTCGGGGTGGGCTTATCGCACCACGCTATCGGTGTCGCTAAATTCAATTTGCCGTTTCCGAACTGTTTTGACCCGAAACGTGCGCCCCTTTGATGCCGACGCGACGCGTTTAAAGCGATTAAAACCACTCTGGGCGACTCGACGCCGACGTGGACTATGCGGCCCACCAACCCACATTACTGTGGGCCGCTTCATGCGCGAGATAATTGTCGAATTTGGCGGTGGTGCGTTTACCTACCGGGAAAATTTGTGTCCGTAAACTGGGTAAACATAACTGGATGTACGCAGACGTGCTGGTAAACTAGATGTTGGTGGTTGAATTATTACCATGGTTAGATATCTGGTACATTTCAAATGATTTAATTTACCTAGGAACAAAGAGCTTTCCATTTAATTAACTATGGCGTAACTTGGTTGTAAAATTGAAACTGTTTTATCTCGCATATCAGGATACTCTCGATGCTATGCTGACGTTAATGCCATTTGTATTACAACACTTACAAGAGTTCTAATAAACATTGATTCGTTAATACAGACTACTAAATCTCAGATTTAGCAAAAATATCATCACACCGACCGTATGTTGCCTTAATCTGAATTAGTTAATTAAATTTTGAACTTTTGGTATCATTTCTACGTGGAGTTGCACTTGAAGTACATAATTCTCAAGTAGATATTATACAGAAATAACACATGTAAAACATATGTATTTATTATTTCTGCAAATAATTAGATTGAAACCCTGTTCGAAGAGTCCTTCTCTATGATTTTGATATCGTTATTAACAAATGTTTGTAAATTAACATTAATTAGACATACTGAAAAAATTAATACCAAGTTGTCTTGAGATGTGGCATACAACAACAAATTTTAAATAGACAAAATTTTGTTTTCATCAACAAATTTGTAGAATATTTAATCTCCGAAAAACTCGAAAGGTTATTATTTTTATTTATTTAAAAATTATCCTTATACATATATATTTTTTAGAGGAAATTGTTGAGTTTCTTTTTCCTTTTCTCCAGTAACTGGTAAGTTTGCACTAAACAAAAAAAAATGTTTAAAATAATCAGAACTCTAAAAAATAGAACTTTGTGCGGTGACTAGCAAAATAATAATCCATAGTATTAAGAATAACTTTCATCTGAACTTTAATATATTGGGTAACATTTATCCAATTGAATTATGTTACTGTCAAAATCGTTTAACAATGACACAGTTCTTCGTGTTTGAGTGAAATGTGCCTTTAACATGATAATTAGGGCAACCAAAAATATATGCATTAATATAATTTTTTGTCATTTCTGACAGAGAAATTATATAATTCACAATTCTGCAGTATAATTCTGCTTCAGATCAACTGAACTGGAAAATTTTAATCATCTGCAAAAGAAAATAAATAGAAGCGAATTTTTGACAAAAATTCCGAATATCTCAAAAACAATAGACTTTTTTTTGTAGTGGTAGCGTTTTATTGCGTTAAAAGGTACGTAGATTCCAATAATGTAACAATATACTTGACGGTCTATTTAAGACAATCAACTATTAGGATAAAAATCGTATATTAAATGTCAAGTGCTATTGGTCCTGTTCAGCGAACTCGACGGTTGTGTAGCAGCAAAAAGCGTTCTAGTTTTATTTACTTGCCTGCAGTTGAGTGATCGCTGAACGACTCTGATAAGCAAGGCTAACAACCAGCTTATTAAAGCAGTGAACTAACACATCAAAAAATTACTTGTTTTTGTTGACTTAATTTATGAGTGTTTGTTGATCATCAATAACTTTGGACACCAAGAACTTCTTTTCGTCCATTCTTATTCGAATTTTAAATCTTTTTGACCAAAGACTAAATTTCTGAATTGTTTTCTTGAATGCTAGGAATATTTATGAGTAGGCATGTGCAGTCATATCAATAAATATATTGACGCGTCCCCTACCCCCAAAACGCGCTAATACACCACTCCGTAAATATGGCTCAGATTGCAAATCTAAATAAGGGTTAGAATACGTCCTTACGTATGTTTTCTCATAAAAAAATACAAAATAAGCTGATAAACGTCGAGTAGTCAACAGGTAGTCATCACAAACGTTCAGCGAACCACTGCTCTCACCTATTGATGAGAGCAGTGGATTGTATGTCGATGTTTTATGTTATGAAATTGGCGTTTCTCAAAAATATTTTATTTATAATCCAAGCGCTGTTTTTAATCCAAAAGGGCAATAACTCAAAAACAATTGGCTTTAAGGTATCTTAGTACTTATTGCCTTCGAATTAATTTACGGATCGGCAGTTTTTTTTTTTCGATTTAAAATATCTACAGTAATAACTGCGCGATTATACGAGGACATACTATTGAGACAGTCAGTATACAGCTTCTGTCGCAGAGGCAGTATATTATTACAATTGTCAAATTTATTTTTCTCCATGAACTGAGGGAAAAAATTATTCGATACAACACGAATATCTTTCAGTGAAGAATATTACTATATTACTTCTTTGTATATCCGCAGAAAGATCATTTGGTTGGTTCAAATAAAACATAAAATTCTCAGAGTAAGAATATGATTTTCTTGATGTTACAAATATTATGTGTTATTGTTTTAAGTATGAAGGAACTGCTTGAAAGGAATTCCGTCTGTTTTAAGCGATACGTACGTATACTTTTCAGTCAAGAAACTGTTTGTTCGTTGAAGCATGTATATTTTTCACCCAACAAAATATTGTTGTTGATTTAAAACGAACGTCTTTATATGTAATAACATATTCTTCGTCAGAGCAAAATATACGCAACATAAACATACTAATAAGCTCTTAAACCGGAAGAATAACTAGCCGTTGAAATAACTACATATATTGAAATTCTTATTACAATAAAATATTATTTCAATAGCAAAAATATCCTCTTCATGCTACACTATATACGCAAGAACATTTTTGCTTGATATCCAAGAATAGAGTTCTCTCTGTGTAGACTATCCCACTACAGTTCTGGTTTTCCTCATAATCCTTGTAAGTCACCCATGAAATAAAACACTTATGCATAGATGTAAACAAACAATATACGACTCAATATCGTCGAACTTATGTAGCGGTGATATGTGGCAAAAGACGCGAGAAACTGTTAGCGCCATCTGTAAAGTAATTGCAAAACGTTCTATTTATCTCTCAGAGTAAGAATCTTTGGTCAAGAAACTGTTTTTTTTTTTTTTCGTTGAAGCATATATATTTTTCGCCCAACGAAATATTTTTGTTGTTTATTCAAGAATAACTTTTTCTTCGTCAGAGAAAAATATACTTAACATACTAAATTCTTAAATCGTAAGAATAACTAACCGTTGATATAACTATATTGAAATTCTTATTAGAATAAAATACTATTTGGATAGAAAAAATGCTACACTAGTATATACACAAGAATAATTTTTCTTGATATCCAAGAATAGAGTTCTATGTGCGGATGTGCTAGTGGAGGGACACTGATTAACACACATACGAAATATAGCTATTAAAGCTGTGTGAAGTTTTTTCATCCGATTGCAATGAACTATACACCGTTGGAAAGCCCATGACGAGCTGAGTCTACCATAGTTATTGCAACGGGATCAATTAATAACTACTACCTAAAAAATTAAAAAGAAAGTCAAAATTTCAATGAATTTCCATATCTTTAGAACCGCATATCTTCGCCAATACTTCATTATACTTATTAAGTGTAACACCAATCGAAAGCGCAACCTTCGGTTATACTGCCATAGTTATTGCAACCCAAAATTTTGCTGATTAGTGCCTCAAATAAATTAATCAAATATGAGTATTTTTAACATCCGGGTACCATATGTAGTCCCACCTAAATTAAGTTAAACAAACGTATTCGCTTTGTGTGATCATATCGATAAATACATCAAAAGACAGCTGAGACCTGCCTTTACCCATCATAGTTAGTGCAGAACAAAATTATAACAATTAGCGGGTGAAATAAATTAGTGAATTCCAGACACTTTTTCCATCGGCTATTGGTCGACGGCGAACAGCGCTATGTAAATCCTTTTGTGCAAACTTTTTGCAAAATCAAATCTTATTGATATATACATCAAAAGATAGCTGAGACTTCCACCTACCAACCATAGTTATTGCAACGCAAATTTTTAATAATTAGTGGGTGAAATAAATTAATGAATTCAAGGCACTTTTTCCATCGGCTATTGGTCGACGGCGAACAGTACTATGTAAATCCTTTTGTGCAAACTTTTTGCAAGATTAAATCTTATCGATATATACATCAAAAGATAGCTGAGACTTCCACCTACCTACCATAGTTATTGCAATGCAAATTTTTAATAATTAGTGGGTGAAATAAATTAATGAATTCAAGGCACTTTTTCCATCGGCTATTGGTCGACGGCGAACAGTACTATGTAAATCCTTTTGTGCAAACTTTTTGCAAGATTAAATCTTATCGATATATACATCAAAAGATAGCTGAGACTTCCACCTACCGACCATAGTTATTGCAACGCAAATTTTTAACAATTGGTGGGTGAAATAAATTAATGAATTCCAGGCACTTTTTTTATCGGTAATTGGTCGACGGGGACGAAAAATATCAATTTTCTCGCGCTGGCTAATGCGTGATTCCCGTCACGGCAGAGTCGGTTCGAGTCGTGACAATGTTTTTTTTTTGTTTCAATTATTAAAATGAAAATCGCATTTCTAAATATCGCCTTAAGCTTTTGGTATCGAAATCTTGGATGACATATTGATATTATTGATACACTTTTTTGTTATATACACGTCTCCTCTTTCATATCTTGTTTTAGATAAATTTATGCAAACATTTTTTTAAGTTCTCCTGCTGCCGTATATATAAAAATATAAAATTTGTCGATTTTGTCAATCTTCTACCATTTACGCTACTCGATTTATAGTACTGTTTACTGTCGTCCAATAGCTGATCAAAAAAGTGCCTGGAATTCATCAATTTATTTCACCCACTAAATTGTTAAAAAATTGCCCTGCCATAACTACCGTAGGTAGATGAAAGTTTCAGCTATCTCGTGATTTAGATAGCACCGTTGGCCGTCGCCATATAGCCGAATTGGCTATAGGAATTCATTAATTTATTTCACCCACTAATTGTTATAAATTTGTCCTGCAATAACTATGGTAGGTAGATGGAAGTCTCAGCTATCATTTGATGTATATATCGATAAGATTTGATTTTGCAAAAAGTTTGCACAAAAGGATTTACATAGCACTGTTCGCCGTCGACCAATAGCCGATGGAAAAACTGACCGGAATTCATTAATTCATTTCATCCACTAATTGTTAAAAATTTGCGTTGCAGTAACTATGGTAAGTAGGTGGAAGTCTCAGCTATCTTTTGATGTATATATCGATAAGATTTGATTTTGCAAAAAATTTGCACAAAAGGATTTACATAGCGCTGTTCGCCGTCGACCAATAGCCGATGGAAAAACTGACCGGAATTCATTAATTCATTTCATCCACTAATTGTTAAAAATTTGCGTTGCAATAACTATGGTAGGTAGGTGGAAGTCTCAGCTATCTTTTGATGTATATATCGATAAGATTTATTCTTGCAAAAAGTTTGCACAAAAGGATTTACATAGCGCTGTTCGCCGTCGACCAATAGCCGATGGAAAACGTGTCTGGAATTCACTAATTTATTTCACCCGCTAATTGTTATAATTTTGTTCTGAACTAACTATGATGGGTAGAGGCAGGTCTCAGCTGTCTTTTGATGTATTTATCGATATGATCACACAAAGCGAATACGTTTGTTTAACTTAATTTAGGTGGGACTACATATGGTACCCGGATGTTAAAAATACTCATATTTGATTAATTTATTTGAGGCACTAATCAGCAAAATTTTGGGTTGCAATAACTATGGTAGTATAACCGAAGGTTGCGCTTTCGATTGGTGTTACACTTAATAAGTATAATGAAGTATTGGCGAAGATATGCGGTTCTAAAGATATGGAAATTCATTGAAATTTTGACTTTCTTTTTAATTTTTTTGGTAGTAGTTATTAATTGATCCCGTTGCAATAACTATGGTACACTCAGCTCGTCATGGGCTTTCCAACGGTGTATAGTTCATTGCAATCGGATGAAAAAAAATTTTGTTGCTGGCTTTTGTTGCTAACTTCACACAGCTATATATTAAGTGTAAATTAGGTTTCAATAACAGTTAGCAGGTAACATTAATACCTTTTAACGTTGATTAGATTCTCCTTTAGAAATGTCCCCCGGAAAATGACTAATGGAACCGGTACGAGCCGCTTCACATCGGACATGCAAATGCAACTTATCTAAAAAATATTCCGGCGGACGTCGAAAACTCGGAACGCACGAACGACAAAGTAATGAACAGCTTCCCAGGGACACTCTGTATACATACTAATTAGCCGAAAAAATCCCTAGCGTACCCCCTTTTACAATCGATAGGCGCTCATTCGTCAACCTGATCACGTTCCATCCATTAATTATCGAAGTCGGCCGCGACATATCGGAGGATTTCCAAGGCCTATTCGCTTTCCTTATGAGAAATAATACCGACCCTGGATATCGGGTTGCTCAAAGAGAGGACTGAGGAGGTTATGAAGTGCGAAAGGTTGGAAAAGCAATGGCAAGCGAGAAGTGACGCATAATTGAATTCAAACGTACCGGTGGCAGAGGTGGTTCTAAGGTTATCGAAAACTGACGGCTTAAATTACAAATTCGGCCTGTGGTGACGATTTTCTGATTAAGAGAGTGAAATGTCGACTTTTTTCGTCAGATGAATTAATAATGCAAACGGTATTTGAATGGTGGGTTCTGCTTGATGCAGCATTTTGGAATATTGGAATAACGTAAGGCCACCCCTCTGAGTTCTGTATTTGTAGGCAATTGATGATTGATTAAGAATTGGTTAGGTGTACATATACTATATACGTACGCATACGTACAAGTAGCGTCGCAGTTAGCATTTTAATCGATTATGAATACCATTTGACTTGTTTAGTAATTAATCAAAGACTATTTGCTGTATTGATTGTTTTAATATTAAAACATGGGTCTATCCCATCGGACATACGCAGTAAATGTTCAAACACGTCTCTAATGGGTTCCGCTAGAATTATGGGTAATATTTGGTATGAGAATAACCGCATACCTGCCTTGAACTTAAACATGTACGCGAATATCATCAAACTTCTCTTTAACTTTAAAGCATTCTTTGTTTTAAGTTTTAACCAGAATGAGTTTTTACAGCTCATTCTGATTAAGAAACTTGGCGAATTTGGGTATTCTAACGTTTTAAAGCTTTTCCCAAACTATTTTCTGATTTAACAGCTCCATATTATTGTTGCTTATCAATGTTATTTTACAAAAGAATAAATATAATTTTTAAGTATCTGTGTGCTTTGTGCCTGTTCTGAACTTCACAACTATACTGCTGCCATTCTTTGCAGTGTATTGGTAATTACTACACTTCTCTATTATCTTCAATACACGTAAGTCAACTTGGACAAGTATTGATAATCCGGCAATATGTTATTTCGGTTATTATAAACTGATTATTCCTTGGTATTTGTTGCGGATCATCAACATTATTTGTTATTTAGAATCGTTTTGGTCCCAAACAGACCTGAGATAGTGAATCCGCATTGCCTTTGGTGTTTATTTTTGTATATTCATTGTGCCTGTTTAGCCATGGAACCGCCTTCTTCCATTATACAACTTACAAGCATACATACCTTCTAAAGACGCATCTTTCTTCATTACTTCTCAGCTATGTCCATTCAACTGCCCTTCTCTCCAATCTCATTCTCAAGTGCTCAACAAAAAAGAGCCCACGAGGAGACACAGTCACCATAGTGGCGCAATTTTTACCTAATATCCGGTATGGAAATGTGCATCGCTTGGCGGCATCGGCAGTCGGCTTGTATTACACACGTCAAACAGAGCGCACAATTCACATTTCCATGTTATTGGATTTTCGCTTTTCGACTGATCCAGTTGCGCGCGTCCGGATCGGACTCGTTGAACCGCTATATCGTGCCGGCTTCCTCCGGGGCATATTCCGGCCTCCTCTTTTTTATTTTCCATAACGGCGTGCGTAATTGTCTGCAAAATTTCAACCGGCTGCAGTTGACGTGTGTCCAAAAATCGTCCCAACCGGAGGTGAAGATAGAAAGGCCCCGATAAAAATATTCGAAATGAGTTTTGTAATTGAATTGTACAACAAATACCGGATTATGCTAGACAAACGCCGGTTGAACAGTTAAACACAGTCAATCGCGCGCGCGAAAAAAATATTGAAAATTGCCCACTGTCTGGACCGAGAACACTGCGAAAAAAACAATTATAGAACGAATAACAGCAGCATTTTCTCACCTCGCAAAATTCCATTTTGAATTTGCCGCTTCATTTTCATGTATTAAGATTGTCGCCCGACGTAAATATAACCTATAATAGCGACGTTAAAGGATTCAGATATGTAACAATGACAATGTCAATGACAATGTAATTCCGAGATTATTTACATTTAGATTTGATCTTTCATGCAGTTTTCGTACATATTTCATCAATATGTATCATCTAACCTGAAAAGGTAACAAATTTATAGTATATTCAGTAGCTCCAGTAAGGATTGCACTCTGGTGCCCGCCCTAACATCATGACATTTAATGTCTTGTCATGGCAGCGGATTTATTTAGTTAATCTAGAGATAGTTTAGTTTATCAAAATCTGCAAATTCCCTGCAAAACTATGTCTATAAATGCTTATAGCGCAAAACCGCTCATCCCATTGATCTGTAAATTGGTGTACATGTTTAAAGTTCACGCAGGATAAGCAGGCATCAGTTTGGTGAAAGGAGGATGAAGCGATTCAGGGATCCCCAAAACGCGTATTACCACTGAAATTTCTATTTCATTCCGTCGTTTACTTCTACGGTACTAGTCGGAAAGTAAAAATACCTCTAGTACAAGTGTATTCATTGCTTTTAACTTCATGTTAAGATACAAGAATGGAATAATATCCTCAACCAATAATAGATCCCCATCGTATGTAATCATTGTAATCAATAGCCGATTCATTATGTCTATTGCCGACATGACTGCGAATGCAATCGGTTCGCACAGTAGAATTCAAAACAAAGTAAGTTTATAAATAATTAAAAATGAAGCGGCATCGACGGTGAGGATTCTCCATTCCAGTCGGTTGCAGAGGAGTCGGGTGCTCTGTTCTTGTCCTGTGTGGCGCAGCGTCGGCGTCGGCGTCGTGGTGTGGGTTTTTGCTCAGAACCGACACTTTACTTCGTGTTTGCACACGGAAGTAGACGCGTCGATGTCGCAAACGCAAGCACCGGCTCGGAAATGGTAATTGCATCAAGTAGGAATAACGAGGACAGTATATGGGCTACTATGTGTACGCTACTGCTGCTGCACTAGTTTGTAGGTGCATCTGCATCATCAATGCCAAAGGAGTATTACAGTTTTCATTAAAATGTTTTGTTTTAATATCAAAATTAAAGAAAAAATGCAAGTAAAATTATATACAATACACGAGCTGTAATGCAGTGACATGCGCACAATCTCCGTAGCATTTGGTACAATTTATTTCTTATTACATTAATGAATTGTTTAACCAATTACTGTTCAAGTTAGTTGTCTTTTACCATTAGACGATTACAACAAATTAGGCTCAGAGGTCATCGAACGGGTTAGAATCGGGGTGATGTTCGATATCCATTGTAACGTAAGGGGTGGTCAATTAATTAAGAAATTTTTCTCCGGTCGTCTCGCTTGATTAAACTCTTCGGGGCAAGAGCAAGTAGGCAGCCAATTTTCATAACGCAGCAGTTTCACCCCATACACATTCAATTTGGCGCGGCGTGGCGCCCGCTCGCAAACCCATTGTTATTAATCAAGTTAACGGGGTTAAAATACGGAAGGGCCACGGATAGGGGGTTATCGATTCGATTACCGGTAGATGGAGGGCGCGAAACCGGAGAACCAAAGCGCGCATCCCGTGAGTAGATTGAATGATGTATTGGCGGAGTAACTGGGCCAAATAACGGTTTAATAATGTTTCAAGGGACTTTGATGAGGTGTTTTGGCCTGTGAGCGATTTTGATGGACGAATTTGTTAAATGTATGTATAGGCATCCCGGGTTATTAGGTATAAGAATATTAAAAAATGTAATAGTAAATTAATTATTTTGAAAGATATGTGGCATGGAAATTCATTTAAAAAAGCAAAACAACGTATGTATGTTATTAATTTTACATTGATCTCAAGTAGTTTTTGTGATACCCACATACATACAGATATACAGAGCGATGATAATGTTTGGAACAAAATTCATAATTATGTTATTTAATGTTTTCGAGAAAAACGCTCGGACACGTCAAATTTAACTCTTAAATAGCCACCTTATGACGTAAGAATTTAATTTATGACGTCACATATATCGGAGCGATGATGTCATTCTTAACTGTTTTAAATAGCAGCCCCGAGTTGTTGTTTTTCCGTAGATTTCTTTACTACTTCAATAACGATGTAACATTTTTATTGAAAAAATAATACATTTACTTAAAAAAAATAAAATTTGCTTTTAATGGCAAAATTACTATTGTACGCAAAAAAACACAAAATATAGCGCAAATGTTCAAATTGTGTAAACACTTGTGTGTACGTACACGGCGCTCCAAAATGTCAGGACTAATTTACTCCACTTCAGCGCGATTTCTTTGCTGTAGTTGCTGGAGATATATATGTAAAAATTTTGTGTTTTTTTTAATGCAATTATGAATTTTGTTCCAAACTGTAACATGACTCCTAAGATCCCAATCTAGATCGACCTTCCCTCATCCCTTTTCCTAATCAAATCTATTTCATACAATATAAGGTATAAATGAACACAATGTCCTAGGGTATCCTGGCAAGGCTATTTTTAATTAAAAATTATTTAAGGTAAATTGGTACTAGTAATTTACCCTCATCGTTTTTCCTAATCAATTGTATACTAAAATGTAGGTTGCTTTGTTGCGAACATCGTGGTGTAGGGTTGCCTTTGCAAAAGTTAGCATATCTTAGGGTTGTCGCGATTTTAAATATGAATAGTTGAGTAAAAAGGTACATTCACATGACAAGCGTCTAGCGCGCGTTTGCACTATCGCTGTGCTATCGCCTTCTATTGCGACATACAATGAAGCAGTTACCTTCGTACTTCCCAGTTACCAATTTTAGTTTGGTGTTTTTTGTAAGTCTTTGGCTCTTGATTGGTACCAAATTTTTCAAGAAAAAGAATGACCGGAACTATAAAAAAATACCTTAAATAATATTTAATTAAAAATAGCCTTGCTAGGATATGGGGCGGCAACCCTAGGACATGTGTTTATTTATACATTATATTGAAAAAAAAAATAGATTTGATTCGAAAAAAGGATGAGGGAAGGTCGATCTAGGTCCGGATCTTGTACTATCTGTACATCCCCATATACCCACTTCCTGTGATCTATGTATCTGGCATAATGTTTTTGTATTCTGGTACACACTGTGAAAGAATTGAGGATATTGGAGAATTTTTGCCTTTTGGTTTTAAAGCCAATTTAGATTTACTTAAAGTACTTAAATCTACAGTGTCCAGCACGAACTAGAACACAAATGGGAAAATTTTCTCAGAAATCTTTTTATTATTCTAAACCTAAAATACAAACAACAAGGTATAATTATATGCTTCCGTATACCGGGTGTTATAAAATTAAGAAAATTATTTAAGACTAAATTATATGGAAAAGGTATTTAGAGAGATTAGAAGGTGTCAAATGCCAAATTACAATCACATTTGTAATATTTTTTTAATCACAATTTTTTTTCTTTGTAGCACTTTAAAGCAACATGTGTGTGCATACGGCCCTTTAGAGACGTTCAACATCTCACAAATATCATAGAAAATTGCATTCAAGACATAACTCCTCAAATGCTCAGAAATGTGCACAAAGGGATGAACAAACGGACAATATTATGCATTGAAAATGGGAAAGACCGACCACATTTGGTAAAATATTCTATTGTGATGTGTTGTTAATTAAAATAATATGTTTTTATTACTTTTAGTGTATGTTTTCCGGTTGTTCATTCATTAAGAGAAATGTTAGAATGTGTTATCTTTTTAATATTTTAACAATAAATTTCTGTTTTTGTTGCTTGCTGTTGTTCGTTTTTGTTTTTTCTGTTGTTAGTTATCAAAATGAAATATTAGGACCGGAGAGAAGATAGCCATAAAAGATATCCATAACATTTTTGTTCGAAGTTCTTAATGAAACATATATGTCGGCGCCAATGATATTTAGCAGGGCACGTACGGGGTTAGTCCACCCCCGGCGAGCAGAACGGGGCAACTTAAGGAAAAGGGCATTTAGTCTTGAGATGACTAATGCACCGATAGCACGCCTCGGACTGTTAGCTCTATCCTTTCCTTAATTAGTGCTAATATTGTTCAACAATTCATTGAGATTCACCATTAATTTGTATCGGATGCACCACTTATATCGGTGGTATTGTACAGTGTGTTTTATTGACGTTCGCCCTCGATTAATTTGTGAATTAAGATCCGACATATATATGTCAATCGATAGAGCTATTCAAGTAGTATACCCAGAGTTTTGCCCACAAAAAATATCGAACGGTGTAGTAAAAAAATTGATTTAACTACCAGCGCGTCGTCTAAAACAGCTCATGGTGTCCCCAAATAAAATTGCAAATAACGCCATCCGCCGATACCGTAGAACACCGGGGATAACAAATTCGGAATCTACGTGAAATTCTGTATCTAGTAATAGTATCAATACGACACTACCCTGATGGTTACAACCCCTCTTACATAAGTAAAGCGGTAAATTGGTGTGACGTATAAAGCAAAGTTATGCAAGAATATTTACAAGAGTTATAAAACATTTTATCTGTCTGCCGTCGTATTCCTTGTTATGGGGTAGGTCAACATTATTGTCATTTTAGGGGTGTTATTGAGTGGGCAAAACTCCGACCTTTTCAGGGTAGTTACCCCTATTAATTACCTACATTTTGACGTACTAATCAAAGTTATGCATCAACTTTCGCAATAGTTATAAACATTTATACAAACCACTTGATAAGCCGCACACCAATTTACAGCTTTCTTATGTAAGAGGGGTTGTAGCCATAAGGGTAGTGTCGTATAGATACCATTACTAGATGCAGAATTTCATGTAGATTCCGAATTTGTCATCCCCGATGTACTACGGTATCGCCGGATGGCGTTATTTGCAATTCTATTTGAGGACACCATGAGCTGATGTAGATGACGCGCTGGTAATTAAATCAATTTTTTTTGCTAAATCGTTCGATATTTTTTTGTGGGCAAAACTCTGGGGTATACTACTTGAATATCTCTATCGATTGACATATGTTTCATTAAGAAATTCGAACAAAAAAAGTTATGGATGTCTTTTATGGCTATCTTCTCCCCGGTAATATTAGGATGTGTTTTTTAGTTCATTTTTTTAATACTAAATTTCAGTTTAGTTTTTTTTTTAGTTTATAAAGTTGCTAAAAATGTTAGTATGCGATTAAAAAAAATCTTACGAAAGTGATTCTAATTTGGTATTTGATACCTCTAATCTTTCAAAATACCCTTTTCAAATAAAATTTTTGCGTATCTTTAAAAATAAAGGTAATTTGCACTTGAGTAATTGTCTGAGTTTTGTAACACCCGGAATACGTAAGCAGATACTTATACCTTGATGTTTGCATCTTAGGTTTAGGACAATACCGAAACTTTTTACTGAAAAAAAATTTTCTGAAAAATTGATTTCCCCTCTTTGATTAAACTCGTCTTTAGTGAATCAATGGGAGGTAAACGGAGTTTTTTTGTACGAACATTTTTTTGATAGAGTTAACTCTTGTCCTTTTAGTGTAGGTAGAATTTATGATATTATTATTATTATTATTATAGAGATGCCGCCGAATATTCGACCGCCGACATTCGGTGGTATATAACGAATAGCAGCCGAATATTGGGCGGCATCTCTAATTTAAACTATGTGTTTTTCTAGTACTTATGGTTAGAATCATTAAATTTCCACTTATGTTTGGTGGCTTAATGTGTATTAAAAGACGAACAACTATGTTAAGCACAACAAATATTTTCCATAAACAGGTTTCATTTGACAAAACCTGTGTTATAGTACATGCTCGAAAATAATTACTTATATGCTAAAATTTGACATCAAATGGCTACTGGAATAGCGACAGCCGCACTGCATACGCATACATCTGACAGCCAAATTAAATGGCATTCCCGCTTTAAAGCGACACGAAATTATTAAATATACAGCAGACATCATGTGGACACTACATTCAGGTATCCTAGACGAACTAGGTTAATGTTAATAATGCCAAAGTGAGTCACCCGAACATTTATAGTATCCTGGATGAAAATAGACAAACAAACGTTTATTATAACACGCAGATGCATGGAGTGGAATCCGGCAGAGTTAGTAGATATTGCGTTCCAGGTAACATTGGACGATAGATACTTCGTACTCAATACAGGTAATACTCTAGCATCAGGTTTATAATATTATTTAATTTTCATGAAACATTTTGAGGCAACTTCTCAACAGTTGCAAACGAGTTAAAAACGAACATTTCTAAGGAAAATATAGCATTACCTTCTGGTGTGTGCTGGAACTGCGAGAAAGTTCTCACCGCAGCGTAGGTGTCGCTCGTGTTATTCTCTTTACTGCGGGCGAGCTTCTTTCCAGTCGGTTGCTGTTTTTATTACCGTCTCGACGGTTGATATTTTAAGTGGAATTGGTACCGAAGAGCAACCACCATTTTTCACTCGTACTTACCTAATTAAATTCTAAAAGTACGGTGAGCCTGGTCTAGAAGCTCTATAATTGCCAAGTCTGATTTAAAGGACGTATAGCATTACTTGCTTTAAAAAAATGCATTGCATTTGTAAGTTAAGTAATTCGTGTAAATTTAAACATGAAGATTGTACGTTCTAATTGTACCACTTAGGTACATTACAGCATTAAAAATCATAAAAATTTGTTATATTTTATATTATTATTAGAAACGTAGGTAATGTTCTTTCCACAGCTGTCTCAACCTAAAACCAAACAAAACTCTTATGCCAGTAGAAAAAAGAAGACTAATTAATGGACCATGTAATATACAAAAATCCAATTCCATCGTTTTCCGTTACATACAAAAAAAGAACCATCGTTTTCCGATGTGAAGAAATCTCAATGTCATAATTTAATTATTGAATTTTAAGCATTATCATCAAATTTAGCGTTATTTTCTTGAAATGTTAACTGTTTCCTTCTCATTGTGCCGCGATTTAATATTTGTATGTATGAGGCACATTATACAATATGAGTGTGCCTTATATCACATTATTATTATAATTTTTGTTTTGTCAATAAGCACTGAAGGCTGTATTTATTGAAACTAATCTAATAGATTAACCATCAATTTGGATCTGACTTCTTAAAACTAGGTTGAGTATAGTAGGTTATCCAACGATGTCCTACTAATTTATTTGTCCTAAACTAACGGCACTGTCACTACAATCACTGTGCTCTGCTTTATACACTACACTAGTTCGAAGGGTTTAGTTCTTTTCAGTCTTCTCACTAGGTTCTGGTTGTCCAGTAGCTGCAAAGCCTCTACGTTAACGTGATGATGTAGGCGAGATTCGTGCTTAGCAGCAAATCTTTTTATCTCGTCGATGACGTTTGGGACAGCGAGATCGCGGTGCAGGTCCCTGTTCCTTATGTACCAAGGGGCGTTAACAATGTTCCTTAGCACTTTATTTTGGAAAGATTGGATGCCTTAAATATTTATCTTTTTGGCACAACCCCAGAGTTGGATGCCGTACAGCCAAATAGGTTTTAGCATTTGTGTGTAAATTTGTACTTTATTCCTTATTGACAACTGAGAATTTCTTCCCAGGAGCCAATAAAGTTCTCTATATTTGAGACCAAGCTCGACTCTTTTCTTTTTGACATGTTCTTTCCATCTCAGTTTTCTGTCTAGGGTCATACCCAAATACTTCGCAGTATTTGCATACGGAACTATGGTGTTGTTTATTGTAATGGGAGGTATATCCTCTATTCTTTTGTTGGTGAAGTTGATATGGACTGATTTTGGTTCATTCAGTTTTGTCTTCCATCTTTTGGTCCATCGGTACATTTGGTTACATGCCTGCTGAAGCTTTCTTGTTGATTCCACAACGGTTGATCCCACCGCCATTATTGCCGTGTCATCTGCAAATGTGGCGACTGTTACGTTCTCTAGCGGTGGCAAGTCGCTCGTATACAGTAAATATAGAATTGGTCCCAGGACGCTGCCCTGGGGCACTCCTGCCTTTACTTCCTTTAAGGCTGAGTATTCATTCATCTATTTGACCCTGAATAGTCTGTCTGTTATGTATGACGCTAATAGTTCAGCATACTCAGTAGGTAGCATACGCTTTAATTTCCACATTAACCCCTCGTGCCAAACCTTATCAAAAGCTTGTGTCACGTCCAAGAAGGCTGTTGAGCATACACGCTTTTCTTCTAATGATGTTTCCACCACATTCGTTATTCTATGAACTTGATCTATCGTAGAGTGCTTTTGTCTAAAACCAAACTGGTGAATTGGGATCAGTTTTCTTCTCTCTATTATAGGTCTCATTCTTTTTAGGAGTAGCTTTATTATAATGATCAGAATAGCACTAAAATATTAAAATTGAAATATAACTTTCTAATTTGGTGTCTGATTACTTCATTAAATTTAAAAGTGCATTTCTTCTTTGCTGTGCATTGTAGCCAATTACAGTAATATAATCAAAACAGAGGGAATAAATGATATTATTACTTTGATCGGTACCCGGAAGAAATGGTGAAATAAAAAGGGTTATACTAAATGGCGGAAAATAAGTAGGCTAGAGGAGGGTGGTTTGTGTGGATTGCGTGCGACGCTAATAAGATAAACTACCCCGTGTGTGTATATATGTATACACCTACATGTGCGCCATATATATTCAATGCAAATGTGGCGAATGAACCGATTTTATGAATATGTATATCGTCCGATACAAACAGGATTGAATTGATGTAGTCTGGTACATGTGTGTCGCGGCATTTGTAAATGTCGCGCGATATAACAACTTACCCCCAAGGAATAGGGTTTAACAAACCGGGGAGACACGGCTTCCTGTTTGATTCGAATGCATATTAACCCTCCAGCTAAAGTAAAATGTAACCCAACTGGTCGCATGTTATGTGGACTGACATGCAGTTGAGGAAAAGATTAAAATTCTAGATTTCTGATGAATATGTATATCTTCCATACCGTAAAATATAACCCATAACTGGGGTTATATTTTCAGATACCTATTACACTTTTTTTTTAATATGACAAATAAACCGATACGCGCTATCTCCTAAGTGATGGCTAAGATTTTAAAAGTAGTCATAATAATAAAATTGTCAATAATTTGATAGTAAATAACACTACTTTGACTAGGGTTTGAGTTTGGAAATAGGAAAATGTTTTCATTTAATTAACTAATCATGGTTAAGAAATACATATTGCAAACTGGGTAACAAAGGTTACGCGCAAAATGTGTGAAATTGCTATGAAAGTTATTCAACACCAGTATGTGTTGAAGTGAAATTTCTTTACAAATTTAAACAAGTCAGAAAGTTGAAAAAGACTTATTGGACTTATTGGCGAACAGAACAATATGTTATTTGTGGTATAAAACTATATTTTAAAGAGGACTGAATAGTCACTCAGTTTTTCAGGAAGTGGCAAAAACCGATTATTATAGATTTATAACAATTTTTATGCTGGGTGTCCAAGGTTGCAATTTAAGAAATGATAATGCATTTGTCATATATTAATAAGAAAATAATTAAACTCCGAAAATTCAATATATATTTATAGTACTTATTACTTACCGACACAAATGTGTGTTTTGGGGTCCCTTAATCTAGGGCAATGATTTCTGAAAAATGTATTTATGTATATATATATATTTATATGTATGTGTGTATGTCTGTGATAAACGGCATACGTGTTTTGAATAGGGGTAAACTGAGTTATTTGACCAAACTGATATCAGCCAGGTAGAAGTCTTGAGTGCTGTTTGTTCCGCTACACCCAGGCCACTATTAACACTTTGCGCTTACACATAGTATTATACTGTTTGATAACGACAACCAGAGGTCTTCAACTAGTTGCCGGGACCCACGGCTTTAAGCCTCTTCCAAAATGCGATGGGACGAGGATCTTCAGCTGATGTCTGGATTTTGACCCCAGACTTCCTAGCAGGAGAGCAGCGCTCTACCGCTAGAGCCCCTAGCTCCTGATACCAGATTACCTCCCAGTAACTTTAAACATGTATGCCAATTTTCAGATCAACCAACGGGTTGAACGGTTTGGGCGCTATAAACGTTTATAGAGTCTGTCTGACAGAATCCACAATCCTTAGACGCTGGTTTCGACTTCGACGCTTCAATGTTACAATGATGGCACGATGGAACGATGGACTTTCTATTGCACAGTATCGCAGTCGCGCTATAATACATTTCTATCGTTCTGTTGATTTATGTCATCATCTAACACAAGAAGGAAAAAAAAACGTCAAGTAAACGCGTCCCATCAAAACAAACGCGGAGCGACAACAAATAAGGGAACAAACCCGAAAAAAAAAAAACTGAGACTCGTATGGCATTACTTGTTGGACATGCCCAGAGTTGTAGTCAGGTCATTTACGTGAATAAAGAACGACAGTACAGGAGATGAAATTCCGCGCGCAAATTGTTAATCTCGTGCCTCTTTTGTTCCAAACCGTACGGGACGGCTCTATGGACGCACGTGTTCATGTGTGTGGGTGAGAGTATCCGGAAACCGCCGCGCTTCCATTATCCCCGCGCGGTGGCGCTGCGAGGATCCGGACGGTGGCTCCTAGGTCGCTTCCCCGTTCCTCCAAAATGACAAACCACCTGTTTAATATTCTCGTGAATAAGCTACGGAAACGACCGAGCGGGCGTCACGTTGAAAACTTTTACAGAAAGCTCCGCTGGACAAAAATACTTTTCACCAACATGACCAACATTTAATTTTTTTTCCAGTAATTTTGTTACTCTTCAAAATATATTCGCGTATACCTTAAAATAGTAGTGATTTACCATTATAATTGTATATATTTCAATAATAAAATAGCATATGTTGTAGTATCATTTTTCTTTAAAATGGCATGTTTAATTTCAAATAAATATTTTTTTGCAAGAAAACTTAAAAATTAAGTGTAATATCTAATTGTCGTTTACTTGTCTTGTACAAAGTTAGGCAATAATTGTTGCAGCAAGCTAATTACAAATTTAATGAACTTTCATTTCAGAACGTTGAAATTCAAAATTTCATACCCAATGTTGCAGACTTAATAGCCAAACAATTCATGAATAGTAGCTGTTCGAATCCAAAATGGCAGAGCTATATGGCTCAATATATATGGCTCTTTTCAACAGTAGTGCTTACGTTATGGACCAAATCATGAATCCTGGCAATTATAATGTCCGTGCATTATAAATACTGTCCTCGAAGACTGGGCATTTTAATAAATTTGTATTGTTGGACGATATGTTATCATATTGCCCGCTCACATACAGGCTATTCTGTCAAGCCGAAAATACCGGGTTGTTACTGGCTAAAAATCTGTAAATTTGGAGATAAAACGCATCTAAAAGTAAATTTTCGAATAAGAAACCGGATGATCATCAGCGTTTGCGAAGATTTGATGTTAACTATGGGACTATGGGAGAAAAAAAAACTCATTTTGCCTGTAAAAGAAGATATAAGTTTATCATTCTGCCCAATTGATACAGGATATTATAAATAATAACCGAACAATGTAATATTCTCAATTGATCATCTTGCCCGATCGTTTTTTGAGCATCTACTTGCGCTTAATTGCATCTCCAAGATGCCACAATTTTCTCCGATGGAATTTATTTTATATATCAATCTAAAGCTGTATGGACTGTTGACAAATGAAAGCACTTTTTATTTTTAAGAGTCAAATACTTACTGATTTATGTATGGAGATTTATTTTATTTTAAAAATTGGGAAGGACTGTTCAAATAACCTGGTATTAGTGCAAACTGGCAAAAAAACACAAATTAAATTGGTCAGGCCATTAGGTACTAAATTCATAACAAAAACTAAACATTAATATTTTCAACCGATATTACGTACACTTGGGAAATTGGCTGTCTATAGAAGAATGAACTGTTCGGTTCTTTATAAAATTATCGTTTTTTAATTTGTCGTTATCCACAATGTTTATTATTTTCCCTTTGATCACGGACACACATTATTTATTATTAGTCCGTTACAAAAGCCGCTTTGGCAATGTGAAATTTTCCGCGCCGCAGGAAGCAATTGTCGCTTATACATCCAGTAAATAGAGAACGATTACGTTAGCGCTGTTAGTAGCGATAAGCCCAATCAATCGCCAGACCTTAATGGAGGCTTAAGTGTTTAAATTATGAGTACAATAAGTTCGTCGTGCAAGCCAATCCCCCGCTAAGTCGATTATCGCCGATAAGGGTCGAAGGTCAGTCGATACGCAGGGGTAAGTTTCCATTCCCATTGTCCCGTGAGGGTAGTCAATTAATTAAAAAAAAAATCGCCATCCTACCGAGTGCCTTTAATTGAACTTGATCTTGTGCTGATCATTATTTCATTCCGTTTGGTTTTGCTTCTGGTTATGCAATTTCTTTCGTTAAAATCTTTCGTCAAAAATTCAAATCCAATTTGACACCTGTTGAATTGATATAAATATTAGAATAATGTATATTTAGAAGAAATGTGCAAATACTAAAATATTAGGGGGGGGTATGTTTCTGAATTCTATTTTCTAACCCATTTCAATTATTTAAATATTTGATTAAATCAGAATAGAGTACACAATTATAGATATATTGTGTATTGCGTACCATACACAAATATACGTGACTTCGTGACAAGCATTATAATATGCAAATAAAGAACATCGTGAAAAGCGACATTCATTAAATTTCGAAAACAGGCCGAAACTCAACAACCCATCACCAGAATGTGGATAAATTTATTATTGTGCGTATACGCGGACATTTGCTTCAGTTCTAATTGAAATTTATACAGGCACAAATAAATTTTGGTTGCGCTGATTAATGAATATTAACAAGTTTTAAATTAATTTTGGCATTTTGCGACGGTGCGACCATGTTAACAAGCAGTCAGTTAAAATTGACGTCCCGTTTGGGTGTCCTGTTCGGTCCATCACAAATTTCCCAATTTACAAGCGTGTGATTTTAAATTTTACCCCAATCTATTTGCAATTTGGTGATATAACATCGATAAATGAATTCGAAAACTTTTAATAAAACGGTTCATTAACTATTTTTATTTAAACGTATAAAAATAACCACTCCATGGGTTTTGAATCGCCTGCACCTTTCATTTAAGAAGAAAGTAAAGAATATTATCCTATAACATCGTGTGCGGCGCACAATTTAGAGGTTGATTCCCTAAAGTAAAAATTCAGTCATTGGACACTTTCTTGGAAATCATCGAACGTACACACACAAACATACACACGGATATATATTGCATGCTCAGAAGGACATCATTGGGTTTTTGTGGATTTGGGTTCCTGAGACCCCAGAACGTGTCGAAAAAATGAAGGGTAAAATTTTTACCGATTACAATAACCCCTTTATGGCCGATATTTAAATAAGGAGTAGGATAAGCTATACTCAGGCTACGTAGGCCCTTGGCGCATTTCATTCGTTATAGGACACTATAGTAATACTGGAGGATATACAGATATTCTGTTATCCTGGATATAAACTATGGGTAAAATATTTTGTAAGACTGGGCATTCGAGTAATATATTAACAGTCGGTAAAAATAGATCTTTTGTATCCATGGAAGGATATTCACATTTTTTGGCTTTCTTTATGGTTCAATAAGAACAAAAATGGCTGGCCTATCGGAGCTTATGAAAAAGTGGTAACATTTTTGGAGGAAATAGTGTAGCAAATTTATTTGATAAAGCGATATTTATAATTTGGACGATATTAATAATTTATACGAAAGGCCAACTTCGCAAGAATTACAAAGAGTAAACAAAATATCCGGGGTGGCCCTCAGCCAACTTTCCGACTAGATCGTTTGCACAATGAAGTTTTGCAATTATTCAATTTTGTGGAGCCATAGCCACTCTGGACACTACCTAGCGTCAGTTTCTATGACATAATGACATTTCGTGTCAAGTGATGTCATATCAGTGGCACTGACGTTTGTGAAAATCTGACAATTTACAACACAGCGATTAAGGCTTTGGATTCTGTCAAACCGCTTTTATACATGTATACATTTGTCATGTTCTATTTCTCAGTCATCTATGCAGTCATCCTCTATCGATGCCTATTCGTCAGATATATGATCACAATAAAATTTGCAACTCAGTCAATAATACAGTCATTAAAGTCACAGTGGATTGAAGTGACTTGCATTTTTTTGCAGTAATCTTTTTGTATGATTTCTGGCGTTTTTATATGATTGCAAAGGTTTGTTCGAAACTGTGGCAAACACATAATTTTGTTGCTGCTTATAGTTGATAATGGTCTACGACAACTATGACAAATTAATATAAAAAAAATCATCATTTGTGCAATAATTTGCAATTCGTAGCAAAATTTGAAAAAAAAGGTAGGATTAAAAGAAGCCGTATCATCAGGGCCGGTGCGAGGCGTGTGAGAGCGGTGCAAACGCACAGGGCCCCGCGCTTCTGAAGACCCCGCACCTACACTTTAATAAGTTTATTATTGTATGAAAGAATCAACTCAACTTCGCACTGGACCCCCCGTTTGCCCGGCCCGGCCCTGCCTCAAAATATATCAGCAAAAGAAAATGCCCACCAAGAAATGACAAATTTTGATCTCCAATACCTTTTGCAATCTTTGGGGTATTATGATGATAATGAACAAATTCTTCCAAAGATTCCGTTAAAATTCTTCTAAATTTTAATGTATTTATGTCCGCCATTGTTATTGGCGGACATAAATATTGCGTTATTGTTATTGTTATTTTTGAGATTTCGCCCAACGATATCGCCCAAACAGTATAACAGAATGGGCTGAAGTTTGGTATGAAAATTTTAATTGTCAGGCGATAAACTGAATTGTTTTTGGTGACAATCTGACAACCGGAAGTGGCATATGTTATAAGCATTTTCTTAGGAATTGAACCCATGTTGACTAAATTTATACCAGTTCCTGTTCCAGTGACTTTAAATATGTATGTGTACCAATTTACATATTAACGGTATGAACGGTTTACGCGCTATAAAAAAGGTCAGGGGCCACTGATATAATATTTAGTTTTATTTTATGACTGACATTGGAATACAGATCATGAAATTAAAATTGTATTTATGCACAGTTAAGATAAACGTGTATACACTAAATGTACCTATTTACGGGACAAAATTCGTGTTGCAAATTTCAATTACTGAAGGCGCATCCGTCATTTGTTCGGTATCTAATAAGCTATAAACTGGTATACCATCAATATACGTACCCTTTTACACGACAAAATTAATATTACTAGTTTCAATTAGGATTATACAAGGCATATTGTCACTAAATCTCTCTAAGCTCCTCATCAACCACTACACCGTTTTTCTTCCGTTAACGGAGGCAAACACGATTAAGATCGGTGCGTGGCCGGGATTCCCAAATACTTATCACCCCGCATCTGGACGGTTTGTTTACACACGCATACATCAACTGGGTGGGGGTTACTCTTCCCCCAAAACGTCGGTGTGGGGCTGGAAACCCAGAGCTTACCGTTGCCTTGTGTACAGCCGCAATGCGTGTTTTCGCCATCGATGGATGACCGCATCTATCTTTCTGTGCCCATGGAGGTAATTTGCCGGCCCATTATTCTTAATGATCGAGGTGTGGGTCAAGGAACGGAACGCCACCGTCCACCGGCCCGCCGTAGACGTAAGCGGGGGTGGGCCTCGCATGGCGCAAATTGCATGTAAATTTTGCATTGCACGATTTGGCACGGACGCTCGCCGACGCGAAAAAAGGACGCTAATCACCGGGATTTATTGCTTCAGGAGTACGATTTCCGGATTTCTACCGGAGACCTATCGGCCCTTGTTCTTTATTTATCATGAGGAATCGTGGAGAAATGTATTGGAGTAGAACAAGCAATTCAATAGACAGGTTAAGATGTCCTAACTTGTGAAATAAAACTCACTTTATCCAAATTTGTAAGAAATCCTTAAATGTACACAAGTAAGAGGACGTATTAAAATGTTTCTGACATAACACTAAAATTATGGACCGATACCGATGGTGGAAATAAAATCCCTGTGGCAGTTAAACAATTTTCCATCAATAATAGGAAAACGGTCAAAGCACGGCGCTCTCCAATTATAATAGTTTGCTCTGCTAGCCAAAAATTTTTTTCACACTGACAACGCGATATTTTCACAAATTTTAACCTAATATTTGCTAATGTGAAATGGACAAACTGGGGCGGAATCGATATCAATTGCTCGCGTCGCCGTTTATCCCGTTTTGCAGCATGAAAAACAAAACAACAACCTAAAAAAATACATTCAAAAATGTGTACAAAAATAAATCAACGCGCGCGGTAATTGATTTCGCTTGGTAGGCCCTAGGGTGATGTTGGAAAAAAGTTGTTTTCGGGCACGTGATCGACGCATAAATTTGATGCAGCAACGTTTAGCTAATGAAAAATCGTCCAACAGATAAAGTTACGGCAACTAAGTTACCTGACATGCAACCATGCCATTCATTTCGGAGATATCATGGGGATATCTGCCCACGCGTATATCTTCAAGAACGATTGCCGATTGTATCTACGTTAAATAAACTGATGAATCAAGAAAGCAATTTCTGCGAAAAATAAATTATAGAATAAAAATATTTTATGCCAATGCTGAACAGTCTTATTGCATGTGATAAATAAATTCGTAAAAAATAAGTAAATGATTTCATATTGACTATAACACTATGCACGGCATTAATCTATTGTAATAATTGGGAATTTCAGCTGCATACATATTTTGTTCATTGTAATTTGAGATACATTATGTGTGAGGCCGGATATGTGAATAGTGATACTGTTTGACCTATTCACACGCACAGGCATAATTTATTACATTTTTCAACGTAGAAGACTCGTAAATCTACGTTTTTAAGGCCCAAATCAGTACGGCCCTTTCGTTAAGTGTTTTGTGTCTCGATATTCTGGGTGTGTTGTTTACTTAATTATAAATTATGGTATCGTGGACCGATATAGTTTGTACATGAGGGATATAAGTTGGAGCCACAAAAATGACGAGAGGACATTCTGTATTCGAATATTCGATATTCTACAGTCGAGATCGACAGTCGACATTCGGCATTCTACTTAAGATGTAGTCGATTTTCAATTATTTTTTTTTACTATGTAACTTAGTGTAGTGTTTTGTGTTTTTGTAAATGGTAAGCTGATTATTATTTCCTCCTTTGTGTTTTCACTTCTTTGTATTTTTACGAGAATCTAACAGCTCCATAATTACCATATAGAGAATTTTAAGGATGAATTAAGTGTCTCTTTCATATTTTTTTTATTCATTCATTTCTTTGTTTTTTATGTAATAAATTTGTTAATTTGTTGAGAAGTGTTTTCTTTTGAGTTAAATATTAATATCAGTAGTTTAATTAGTTTTGCCTGCTGAAATGCTGCACTGGTCCCATTGCAAGAACCCACGTGCAGAGCGAGTGTAAGAGCAACAATAGTGGTGGCTTGTGTTTGGGGGTTGTGGTGTTTGACTTTAAATGTTTTAGAACATTTTTTTGTCATGCACTAATCACATTCCAAGAACCCACCATCATACTATTACACTATAATATAGTAGTGTAACACCCCACAATAAAATTCAGTGCCAGATGTATGGAGGCTTCTTTTGTTTAGTTAAATTTATAGATGGACAATTGGCCATTTTTGTTGCAGTGGGAAAACATCTTTTCTCGGCTAACTCTTAATATAAATTTATCACATTTGTCAAATATGTCACAGGAAGGCCGCATGATCCTATTGGCACCAGATTTACGTCAACATAATTTACCTTGACTACGTTATATTTTTAAATATAACAGTCGACGATCACGAAACGTGTCACCGGTCGTAACGACTAATGAAGGAAAGATAGAGGGAGTTCCCTACAAATGGCGGACGCGGCAATTCATTTGTTAAAACCAACAGCGGGTGGTGGGCGTTTGGTTGTGTCAGTCAGTCATGGAAGAGAAAGAGATCAGCACGAAATATTTTGAAATATTATGTCGGCTGGTGTTCTGTACGGCAGGGTGTGGTACTACAATTCGACTCCACGGGACACGGAAGTGGGTGTGTTGGGACGTTCAGAAAGCTCACCAGACACGCACCACCCTATGACCATGAGAAAGAAGCCGTTAAGTCACCCTATCTGACATGTATTAGTATCTCTCCGACAAATTACTATTTAACTCACTTCACCATTCTTAATTCTTAGATTTATATTATATATGGATAAGATAATCATTAAATATGAAGTACTTACACAAGACAATTGTAATGTCAACAACGCGGTTTTCTCAACGCGAAAATTAAGAATCAATTGATTCGGACAGCGGAAGTTTCCATTCTAAAAAATAGGATGTGTTACATAGTTTGGATGGCAAGATATACACAATAAACGGTGAAACAAATCTTAAGCAGTAAATTGCTCTATAACATATTTTGTTATATAGTCTGGACGCACCTTAACTTGGAAAACTAATAATGGGGCATACCCAATCCGACCCGACACAAGCCACTCCAAGCCAACCGCATATTCGATAAATTGCCAGAAATTCTTACCTCATATAACTTATTTCACAACAACATAATAAAGATTTTGCAATATTATATACAATTAGAATTGGTTTGTGGTTACTTTTACCAAAAGGAAACAAAATAAGCTCTGGTAAGATACAATTCTAGCGACTAGCGAATTCTAGCGGCTCAGTGGCACCCCTAAGATGGCATTGCATGGTGTGGAATTTGATTTTTCTATTGCACAAATGTATTAATGTTCGTATCGGTTTTTTAAAATGTAGTTTATTTGCAGTATTGACAATTTTTTTTTTTAAATAAGTTAAGTTAAGTGAAGGAAAATGATTTAAGTGTTTATATAAAAATTGACAGTTATGTATTCTATCTCAGAAATGGTTGTTATTAATTTAATGGGTATATCATTATTTTTATTTGTGAAATATGTTATCGAATGTACAAAAAAATGCATATTTTATTTTTTGTACTGGACGTTTAAATTATACTCTTTAGTTCAATTTCTCGTCAAGTAATGAATGAAAACAGCGGTCACGTCAACGCCGAAAAAATAATTGTTCACCTTGTTCCAAACAAAACAAAACAAAACTGATTCAATTTAAACCCGCCCTAAACGCAACGAGATTTACATCGTGATTGATTCGTTATACTAATGCACAAACACAAAACGCGATGTCTGTTACCCACCGTCCACAGTCCTCTCTCCCAACAAAAACAAAAAGAACAATCGCACGTTTCCATCCGGGACGACAAAGCCATATCGATTATGAATACATAATCGCATTCACATTCGCATCGTGTTTATGCGATGCTATTTTTTGCCCTATGCCGGGCCAAGCTGCAGCAAATAAACATGATGGCCTCTCACGCGTTTAGCAAAAACAGATTTGCGTTTTGAGTGACAGTTTCAAATTCGTGCTTGCGGTTCGCGCTAGTGGTGGATAAAAAAAAATGCTGCAAAATAACCGCAAAAAATAAAATGCGGTTGGGAAATGGTTGGTAGAAATAATTGAATCGGATTCGGTTGTTTTGTTTACCGTTGTGTGGTGGTAATGTGGTGGTTATTATGCGCCACGGCCACCAAAAATACAAGAAGAATTTCACATTTTGCAACAAATTTAATATCTAAATTATATATTATATTAAATTAATATTTTAATAAAGTGTCACTAATGCCCTAGGGCACTAAAAGTTGCTGAGGTAATGACAATTATTTGTCATATTATGTCAAATGCAAAATGTCAGTCAGAGACATTTTATTAGGTACTTTTTAGGAACAAAAACATCCGTGAGGCATAAATTTTTGTATAGGTGCACCATGAGTATAAATCTATGCTTAATGTTGTCGGGTGATGAAACATATTTTAATGGGTCGTCCTCGAGGACACAAACATGTACGTTATGCCCTTGGTATATAAAGTTTTATAACAGTTAAAAACATTAAGGGTTTCCGACGTAACCAACACGTAAAAATGCCGCCACATGACATATTTGTCATGTTATGTCAAATGTGAAATGTGTTCAAATGTGACATTGTATGAACTTGAGTAAGAAAACATGGGTAGGACATAAAATTTTGTATGTACCTCGAGAACATAGCTGTATACTCTTGATACATAAAAAAGTACGAAACTGAAAATTAAATTTTTTCTTATTATCAATTTATGGTTACTCATAATACGTAAGCTCCATGTTCGGCTTCAAAATTTATTTTTTAATTATATAGTCTGTATTTTATGTGTAACTAAGCTTTGCTTCAAATGAGGTAAAATAGTGACAATAATTTATATTTTTTTTTACAGGTGAGTGCACAATCCATCTCCCTATCAAAAGATTTTAAAAGTAAGTACGCTACGCAGTGTTGTTGTATAGTATTTTTGTAGTTTTTTTTATAGTTTTAGTAGGCCAGTTGCGATATTGACAAAAAAGTCAAATGGTAGAAGTTTACATTTAATAAAATTAAATACAGATATCAAACAATACAAAAAAAATCGTTCATTTCGCCATTATTACAGACCTTCCTTATGAACGCAATAAGTCAATAAATCATAGTCCTATATTAGTTACACCAAAATTGCTTAAACCTGCATTCAGATTATTAATAGTTAAAGTTGTCGTTTTGGGCAAGTCATGCGCAACAGCGTGTTCAAGAGCGCTCCCACCTCCAAAAACTAACCCATACATATAGGGGTAGTTTGCAAGAGGTTATAAATGTCTGCAGCCGTCTGCATATTACAGGCAACGGGTTTGCAAGCGTAAGGCAACGTATTAAATTCTCTTTTAACTCAGCGGGGTGACGCGTTAGCTTTCGCAACACACCGCAACCCTGTCATTATTAAAGTTTCAGCTATCATTTACACTTTGCATGACGTATGTTTGCTTTGTGCTGGCTTATGAAGCGGCCGTTTGATATAGCGCACCCTGGTGCTGGATGCCGCGGAACCTGTCGGTGCAGCTAGTTTAATATTATGGATATAGTGCTAATTTTTCGTTTGTCAAATGCTTATGCAGTGAATTTATCAACAGGAAACGGTGGGAACCGGTAATCATAAAGGCAACTATAACGGATCAACAAAGATTATATCAATGTTAACAAAATATGTTGTATAATATTTTATTTGTGCGGATAAACGTATACCAGAAATACTATACCTATGGGTTGTTCAAATTAAAAGAACGTAGGGATAGATGTCTTTAATTCCTTTAATGATAATATTTATATAGAAATCTTGCAATTTTCTACTAATTCATGGACTAATTTTACTATATATCTAGATCTACTAATATCTATGTGAAGTTAGCGCCTCGCCGGCAAGGGGACTTATGGGATTTTGATTCAGGATTTACATGTATTGAAAACCTAAACTGATTAGTTCACTGTCTTGGTCTGAAAACCAGATGACCAAATTTCTGTATTCAAGTTATTCATTTTTACTAGCGAAACTTTAAGGACGTTTTTCTTGATTTTTCTATTATGTAACCTATTAAAAATATTATAGTGTTGAATACTGATAAATAATCTTACCAAAATGACTTTTCTTATTTACTTTAAAAATATCTAAAATATAATGAAGTGAAATACCTGTCTGCTATAAATATTCAAGGTATATAGCACCAGTGTTAAATCTTGAAAAAAAATATGGTTTTTAATCGATGGTAATCTCAAAAAACAATTTCAATTAATTTTTGGATGTCGGATTCACATTCTCAATAAAATTCCAAAATTCATGTGTCGCGTTAAAGCGGTTCAGGATCACTCAGGATAACCGAACTAATCGCTTTCAAGCTGTTAAACAAATGAAATATGATGGTTCTCGGGATACGATCGTGTCGCCATTGGAGGCCATTCTGCGAATTAACGTTAAGCGAAAACGCATAAAACGTTCGAAATAGAATTGCTGCTTTAATTTAGTGTTATGGTGCCACTAAAATAATTTTAAAGTGAACAAAATGCAGTCGTTATGCCGTAAGCATAATTTTAAATTAATCCAGGACATAATAACATTAATAACAGAAAGTTATATGTTTAATTAGGAAAATGAAGTATTACTCAGATTCAGCATGTATGTATAAAAATATTGCGGTGTATCGACAACATTATACATTTGATGAATGGACAACCAGACATTCCTTTTCTGCGTCAAATTTATACTCAGAGGACACGGTGTGCTGTGCGATTCGTGTTCTGGTGTAATAAATATATTTAATCCTCGTGTTTCCCCGTGCCCCAAAACTATAAATAGCTAGTGATTCGGCTCATTTGCATTACAATTGGTTGGCAGTATATCATACTGTACCATCACCTGTGAGCGTAGTATAGCCATGTGTTCGCTAGAGTCGGCGGCTTGGCTGGCTCATTCGCGAATAGATATTACGGCAATTAGTCAGTGTAATAGGGCCATACTCATGTTGCGAATAGCTACGTGAATAATACGTCAGATCGCGACCGATAAAGCTGTTTGCGCTGCCACAAGCTGATAGAGTTTAAAATTCGTCGCGACTGTAGTTAGGATTTTTATTCTCAAAATATAAAGGTTTAAAACAAAAGTTCAAAATGAAATAGAACTAATAAAATTAAATACGGAACGTGTAGTACAATGAAAACACACATACCCATAAATTTTCCAAATGGTATACAAATAGGTATAGAAGGTATTTTTATACATAGGTATCAGAAATTTATTGAACTTAATTAACAAAACGGCGCGGCGCGGCGCCATTAACATTTTAAATACGTCTAGGTACAATAAGGATGTATGTACAATACTGTTAATTTCAATAAAATAGCGGCGTTGTGCAAATATTACCGAATACCTAACCTCACATTTTTTGCCTTATTCTGACACACTAGTCTATGGATAATAAATTATGCAAATAAACAACTTTTACCCAACAAGATAAATCATACTTTATATAGGTATGTATTACATATGTGTTATAATATCTTAATTAGTTGTTCTTTCTTTGACTCGTGTAGATAAGGTGTTATGTTATACCATTAGCACTTAATAAATATTATTATATATTTGGTCACCACAGAAAATATTTCAATTCTTGCTAATATGAGCACCGTTCGAAAAACATTCGTACACTTTTTTTTGCCCAAAGTTGGAAAGTCATGACATTTTCGAATTTCAGTTGCGGAGAGAAAACCCTGCTAACGTTTGTAAAGAGGCACAAAATTTGCATCATACATTAATGCGAATTTGTTGTCTTATTTCATTTAATTTGACAATTCTTTAGTTTGTTAATTATATCGCAAATTATACAAGTGCAAAACAATATTAGTATTTCATAAGGTAGTCAGTCCATACCTACATGGTAAAATGTGCTTGATCAAAGTAATACTTAATAAATTATTTGCCCTACAACGGTCCTTTCCGCAAGTACAAAAAAATCGAAGTTTAGCGGAAGTATGCATTTTGGGGTCCCCTCAATCCAGTGCAATGATTTCTAGAAAATATATGCGGGTATGTATGTAGGTGTGTATGTAATATGTATGTATGTCCGTGAACACGATTGCGCCCAAACGGAATTAACGGATCAGGCTAAAATTTGGTATACTTATTTAGAATTGCCAGGGGACGGTCACAATCTGATAACCGAAAGTGGCATATGTTACATGCGTCTTCTCAGGGATTCAGCCGATTGAAGCCAAAAGCATACCAGCTCATCCTCCAGTGACTTCAATTATGTATAAAAATTTGAGGATCAATGAAGACAACAGTTTAGGCGCTATGAGGGTTTATAACAAGCAATGTGATAGAATATACTGAAGCTAGTATGCGAAGTTCTCATCCGAAGTCGGTAGCGACCGGGCGCCTTCGGTTTGTAACAGTTATTTAACCTGTTTGGATTATCCAGTATCGGCCCGCGATTGAGGAATAAATAAATTAGAAGTGGTTCTAATTTCTACATAATTGTAGAGAAAAAAGAAAAAGTAAAAATGTTAGTAAGTTATATAGCTTAGATGGATAATTTCTATAATAAAATTAAACGAACAGCTATTAAGAATCCTTTATTATCAGTACTGTAATCCCTATTGCCACAGCAGTAAAGAAGACAATATTGATATAAAATCAAACCAACATTGAAAGCTGTATATGGCCACTTCTAATCAAATTCAATCACATACCTGTATAATATTACAAAGCATTCATATTCCCGATTGAAAAACAAATTCGATTAAAATTTCATAATTCGATATTGTTGACTGAAACCAATCTCGCCCAGTAAATATTTTTATCGAACAAATCATCGGAGTAGTTTGTATATGTATTTTGATTACCGTTATTCGATTGTTTTCGTTGCTTGGGCTTTGGGCATTTGCATATGCAAAAATACTCCTATCCTGATTAATATTGATACGTTTTTCTACTAAAATTTATCGCGTATACAAAAGGCCTGAATTTTTTTTCGACTTTGCCATGTAATAAATTTTTGTTTCGGAATTTGTTACCGTGTAAAATATTCGCATAGCGTGTGCTGCCTGTTTGATTAAAAAAGCACGCGATTAATTTATTGGTTTAGAATTTTTTATCGGGCATTTCAGTAACACGGATTGTATTGTTTCAGAATTATGCGCATATTTTTCATGCTATGGCCATGTAATCAAATAAATGTGCGTCCGCTGGGATGCTCACCCAAATTTGCAATGATTATTGAAAACGTTATTCTGACAGTTTATTCATGTTATAAGGGATGAGTATTAAACGAGTTATACATTATTCAAATAATTAATATAGAAATTATGTAATATCTGGCGTAGTAGTGCAAGAGAATTCGAAAAGTAATAAAATAATGCATCTCCAATATTATGGTGAAAATCTTTTGGTTTACGCGATAGTACTCACGCAGTAAATATGATCCATGACTATATTCAAAACACGCGACCCGTAGTCGTCAATTTGTAAAATTTTTAAAATGATGTTTGGGATGAGATAAGAAGTACATAATGTTAAAGAATACCTGTATTTGTAGAATATTTGTAAAATATTTTGACGATGTAGTAATTCATCGTCAAAATCTATTCTGTTAACTGAAAATCATTTATTTATTAAGCACTGTAATGTACATATCCAGTTTTTGAATTGTTTTACGTGCAACCTTCCCCAATACACATAGCACGTTGACGTATTTTTCTTTAAGTGTATGCCAGTTTCATGTATGTTATCGTGTCGCATGTCTCTTCTTATTACTTAAAACGACATACTTACTACACGTTTGAGTGCGCTAAAAAAATCTCCGCTTTATAATCTAAGTCCCATTTTCCACCCCTATCCGAATAAAAAATAAATTTATTAATAATCCCCTACGGCAATTTGCATTTTGCCACTTTCCGAATAGGGGTGGGGATAGAAAAAAAACCCTCGTAAAGTAGCAAAGTCGCGTGTTCGGCAGAACCGTTATCGCATGTTGTCACATTTAGCCCTATTACACGGATGAAAAGTCGAAATTAGAAACGAGCGGAGAAATACCTGCACGTGATCACCCCATTTCTGATCCCTTAGAGCTCCCTCTCTCGGTTCCCGTTTTCATTTTTTTTTGTGCCGAATCATCGTCGTAACGCGTTTATTTTCATCAGGGGTTTTACCTTTCCCCTCCTCAGTTTGCGTGACTGCGTTCGCGAGCCGCTTTCGCCTAAATACGAAAAAGTTTTGTAATGGACCGGATATGGAACATCTTAAAGTAACGTCAAGAATTTTAATAGCACCCTCCGAGAATCACATCATGACGTAATTAATAATGAATTCGAAATTTCGTCCTGAGGGGCAGTTTTCTGTCTAATTATGCGGAGTAAATAAAATTGAAACAAATTAATTGACGGCACAATGTTCTTAAAGTTTCTTAAAACTATAGAAGCATTGAAAAAGCTCAACTCATAAACGTCATCAGCATTTTTTTTTATAAAAATAAGGCAGTGTTTTAATTTTCTCAATATAATTGTCGACATGTTTCACTAATATTCTTATACGTCCTGTATATTTGGTAGGTATGTTCCTGCAGCATTCATCAAGCATCCTCATTACAAAGAGGTATTTAGTATAATTTTAGAAATAAAAAACCTAACCATTGATTTGAATTTGATTCACAATTTCAAAATTTAAGCGCATTTTGCATGTTTTTGCAAAAATAACTGTAAATAATTCTACGAAAACCTCTAATAGAAGTATTTTCTAGCTTTATAAGTTTTACTTCTTGTATTTGGCCCGTATTTTCCTACCTATAACCTACGTGATGATTCCACTCTGCAGATTTATGTCAAAACTACTAGTAAGTATACTTGTCCTTGGTTAGTCATCTCCATATGGACATGATGTATTGCAACTCAGACAAAAAGCTCACAAACGCATTCGGGTGTTCACGTTAGATTAGCTTAGATGAACTTAGATGAAGTTAGGTTAGCTCAGAAGACAAATTTAGAAATGCTCCAGTATAAGACGGCTATTGTCATTCAATGTAATTATAACACACAAAAAAAATGAGGTGATCTCCATCCAAATTTTCGACTAGCCCGTTGGCACATTGAAGCGTCAAAACCATTTCAACTTCGGGAAGCAACAACCACTGTGGATACCAACCTAACGTCAGTCATAGAATAACATTAAATGTCATGTTATGTCAGTTACCACTGACGTTTGTCAAAAAATGCCAATTTGCAAACCGCCCAAACCGTTCTTCCCATTCCTCTGAAAATCGTTTCAGAGGACTTCAAAACTCGTATTTCCGCTAAATTCTCTCGAAAAAAAAAAAAAACCGCCAATATATGTATTAAGTCACCTAAAATTTACATCAAGGACCGAAGAAAACTCATAACCTAAGTAGCGGAAAAGTTGAGAAACTTTCTCCACACGAGTTTTTTACGACCTCATACTAAGAAATCACGACACTAGTAACGAAGATTCACTGAAGCAATAAAACATCACCCTCAACTACTACACAAGCCATCATCTTCTGATGAGCGGGCAAACTTCGTATCAGATTTACCCTAAATGAGATTATGTACGACCTTAACTCACAGTTAGAGTTGAGTGAATGTATTGTCGAATAGATGTCGCTGGTGTTTCCGGGGATGGGTGCAACAGCTGCCGCTGCCATCGGGAGCGAAGACATTTACGGGATATTGTTTACGGCATCGTAAAACGGCTCGTTCCACTAGTACAATTATGGCGGAAGTGAGAATTGAGAATTAATATTAGATTGAGATTAATTCGGGATTTAATATTGTCCTCGTGGGAGACAACGTGCAACTTGTTGGAATGAAGTTCAACTGAGTGTCGAGCTTATGTGGATTAATAGTTGCTATTTAACTGCAAATTGTTAGCATGTAATATGTCGAGTTATGAATGAGTTTGCATTTTCAAAAACACTTGCTATGAATCTCGAAAATTGTATTTATCCGAATCAAAGCGAATTTGTTTCAAGTCAAAGAAATATCGATGTTAAATAGTGACAGACAAAGTTTTGGTTGCTGAAAAGAAATTATTTCTTTGGTAAGATTATTTAGTTCAAAGCTATCGTATTTGTATGAACGATAATTAATTAAAATTTAATAACATAATATTTAAAAAAAATGAACATTTTGTTTCAAGAACTCTACGTTCTTTTTAAATAAAGAATCTTCCTTTACTGTTTGACAATTTAGTACTAGACAAAATAAAATCGAACGTTGATTTAAAAACTATAAATTTTGATATAATCAAATAGTAGTTTAGTGTCAATAAAGTGTACTTTCAAATTAGAATAATATTGCGACCGTGAATTAATGTTTAGTTAATTTAAAGTACATAATCTTTCTTTAATATAATCATTTTATTATGACTGGATTATAATCAATTTCCCAAGTCGAAAAACACAATAAATAATTATGTAATCTTTAGTAAAGACTGCAGACTACAGACCTCAGGTTATATAAAGCTCAAACTAAGCCAACGTGTGACTAGACTCTGTCAGCGCTATCTCCCAACCAGTAGACACAGCGATAATTTATAAGAAAACCGCACATTTTTGAGTCAAATGTTTTTTCCTCAAATCTATTATGTCTTTCTTTTCCAAATAGTTTCAAATAGAATGTGTATTTACCTCAAGGCCGATCTTTATTTTAAAACCAGATTTATTTCATTCAAACGTCTTTCTGCAATTAAACCGATTCAATTTCTAGTTTACGGAAATGATGGAAAACCATTTGGTGTAAAAGAATCGTTTTTTTCAATGGAAACTGTTCCTTTTACTTTAGAAATATTTCAAATAAAATAGATGTTTTTCAACTTAAGCTTTTTTTTTAATTTAAAATTACTTATTTATTTCAAACATATATTCTTTCCTTAAAAAAAAGCATGTGCAAAGAAATACATTTATTTGATTTTACATTTCTTTTCTCTCAGTATACTTTTCCGAATAATTCCGAGCACACAACGACCTCGGATAGTAGTTATTATTATTGCTGCCTGGTGCAGCATCCATGGCAACGTCTGGCCTAGGTGGTGCCTGATTTATGACGTGCTGATATCGTGTGTGTTGCGAACGATTTCACGTCTCGAATGCATCGCATACATTGGCGTACGGCCAGGGGGGCATGACAAAAAGTATAAGCTTGTATGCGATGCTGGTGAATAGGTGTCACTTCAATCGACTTGTACGCAATATACGGGTGACTTTAATGAAGAAACTCTTGGCAGAGGCTTTGGGCATAACTGGAAAATGAAACAAGAGAGGCACGAGTTTAGTATGCGACCTATTTTTGCGTCAACCCGTTGATTTATTATTTTTCAGTTTTCTGTCTCGCGCGTGAAGCAGCTGACAAGTTGCGGTCTGTTGGTGACTCCGATGTTTTCTTTTCATTAATTCTACTCTTTGAGCTTAGTAATTGGATTGCTGTGATGGTGCGCGATACTGTTAGAGATACAATCAGGAAGATGGAAACAATAGTCATTAATTAGTACTAATTCTTTGCAATATCATCTACATTAAGTCATGTTATTACCGCAAATTAGGCCAATTATAGCCGCAATAATTTATGAGGGTTTTTAATAATAATTGTGGCATTTTTAAAAAATAAAAATGTGTATACGATTATTGTGCGTATGGTTTGATCGGAACTAGTAAAAATACGAAAAGTATATGTAGACTTCAGACTTGCAACAATGAATTGTCTAGATTAACTTTTTTCTTTGCCTATTTACTTTAATGCTTCTCGTATATCCACGATAAACTGGAAAATAGCTGATGCCGTCTGCCTTCAGACCGGATACAGACGGCTATAGATCAAGTCCTTGGCAGGACATAGGGCATAGATCTCCCACAGGACAATTTCTCTCCGTCCCTTCCATACGTCCTGCAGCATTGCGAGATCGTCGGTCCACGAACGGCCGACGTATCTCAAGCCAAATATCGAACGTGTTTTGTCAGCTGCAACACTATTCGCACTGGCTACCAGCCGGCAATAAGCATTGGACAAGTCCAGGTGGAATTCGCAGCCAGGAATTAGCATTTTACTGTCGGGCCATTAGCAGGAGTCGGAAATCCTACGAGGAAACCCTCCGCCGCCGCACTGGCCCCCAACGTCCCTGTAGAGGTTCTATCGAATTTGAATACGGTTTCCGTTGGTAAATTGTCAAGACTCAAGATCGGGGTTGCCTTCCTGTTAGCTTTGTAGTAATATGGTTGATTTTATAGATTTGCACATGTTTAATGTAATGTGACTGATTGCTCGGTATGCATAAATACAGGTATATGTATGGATGTCAATATGATGTAGATATAATTTAATGTGTACAAAGTCACTGCACTTTGTACACATCAAATTTGTGTACATTTGTGAGGACATTTGATGCAGTATCATAGTCGAGACCGTCTGTAAGAACTATGCGAATGATACTACTACTAATTATTAGTAATTACTAAACATGACTCATAATCTCTTGAAACCTTACCCACTCATTAACATCATAATACATCGTAATATTTAAACTGTCGTTAAGGCCCTTTCTCCAGTCGGCCATAATGTTTTTTGAAATACTTTAATTGTTAATGTTTGACTTTGAACTTGCCTTTTTATCCATTTTATTACGTACTAATATATTTATAAAATATTTTATAAAGAATAAAGTTATCAGCATGGGTTCATCAAGGATAGCAGTGTTGACACGGCACTGTTTTGTGGCTGAAATAGTAAAAGTTGATTGTGTAAGTTATTGTGTATTGTTGCACAAGCTAAAGAGATACGGTAAAAGAGGTAGGTACATATGGCGTTGGAGTGGTTTCGGTTATATTTGGGATATCGCACATGAAATCTTAGCAGTAAAGCAGTAAATCTGTGTGGCGTTCCGCAGGGTTCAATACTGTACAATTTGCAGAAGATACCAACATCCTCATTACAGCTAAATCTGGAAATAAATATTCTATCTATAATATTTTAAATGGAAAACAATATTTGCTATTTTATGTAATTCGGTGGTAATTAGGTGCGAAAAAATCAGAATATCGTAATCATGTGCGTAACCAATCACCCATAGTTTGTCGACTGCAAAAGCCGTGTTGAGGTTGACTTAACTTGGACATACGTTGCAAATCCAGTAACCCTAAAACTATCATCTAACAGGGCAAAGAGGCGGCTAAAATATATTTGAATTGAGCCGCTTAAATTATGCATAAATTTCCGGTGTAGGTACCGCAGTACATCGCGAGCACGATACCCAAAAGACCTAACAGGCGGCCTGCCCCGCGTAAGTCAGCTACTCCGGCCTGGGACCAACAAATCTTCGTCCGATACAACCTTTTGTTTGGACAGGGACTGTATTTAACTTTGTTATATTCGACCTGGGCACGGAAGATACACCCGGGCAAATAAATTAGACCGATTTTGGAGCTTTGCAGTTTTCAGTACCGGCGCCTTCGCCAATGCTGTAACTCTCATGTTCGCTTCAAGATTGTTAATGTATTCCATATAGTAGGCGGATAGGATTCTTGATATATCTTTGTGTATAATTACTGGAGTTGTACGTGGGGGTGGTAGTGGATTTTGGGGCTTGGATTGATGAGTTTGGATGGCTGATGGGAAGCACTGAATTATTACTTAATTGCTACTCTAGTATTCACAGTCAAGGTAGGCGTTTCTTGAATGTGCCGTGATATTAAATTCTCTGTTTCATTGCGATTTCCTGATTAAATTGTCATAGTAAATTTATGAATTAATGACGTTTACTGTGTGTCATTTATTTTATGAGAAGTGTTCAACTTTATTTAAATTATATGGGGCCAAATTTCCGACTATACCGTTTACACAATTAAGTGTCTAAACACTTCAGCAATTATTCAATTTTGTGAAGCCATAGGCACTCTGGACTGCTCTGGACCCTTACTATCGTCAGTTTCTATGACATAATAACATTTGTCGTGCTGAAATTTAATGTAATGTCATGTCAGTAGCACTGACGTTTGTCAAAATCTGACAATTCGCAATACAGCGACGAAGGCTGACAATTTTCAGAAATCATTGCAATCCCCTGAATGACCTCAAAACGCATATTTCCGCTGAAATCAAGATGTTTTCCCGTCGATTACGCAATATTTTCCTTCAAGGGTACTAACCGGAAAGTAATAACATTTTCCATAATTCTTATAAAATATGTATTTGTTTGCACAAAAGCAGTCAAAAATGCTCAAAAATGTGAAAAAAATGTAAATGTATTGTGGCATAGTAGGTTGGATGTGTATGCCGTTAATATGTTCTTTTCTTTAACTAGGTCGTGCTCTTTTCACAGCAAAAAAAAGTGTTATTTAATGAATGTAAAATTTCATTTAGTAATTTTTAATATAGTTGAAAAATTATATCTTCATTTTGTTCGAATTGTTACGCCTGTCTCGCCAATTCTCAAATCCGATATAGATATTTAATTTTAAAACAAATATAATTTAAAACTCCAGTATAAAACCTCCAGTATAAAACCATCGTCATTACGAAGAAAACTGACGTAAAAGCTCAACGTTACCTAAATTGCGTGCCGATTTAAGAGGGCGCCACCGTGTAGGTACTTCTTTACCGCGCTACGTCACGACCCGTGCAAGCAGGACAAGATAAATGCCATAATTCCATCTAAAAAATGACGGGCGCCTACTGCGTTGGTTATTTTAAGCGGCGACTTACCGCTAGATGCGTATCACGAATTACGGGAAATATGTTCCGGAGTCGCAACTCCGGTCTCGGCTTTTTAACAGCATTGGACTCGGCTCGAGACGGCACGGCACACGCAACAATTTCAGTTAAGTAAAGGTAATTTATAAGAACACATTTATAAGGACCTTATCTGGGTTGGGATCGCTCTTTTTGTTGTATTCGTGGAATGACTTTGGCCCCTTCAGTGTTTTGTTGCCATTTGTAACGCTGGGTTATACGGAGGGATGAGAGAAGTGTGTTTATTTCGTTTATTGGGTCGTGTATATAATGTTGATATGTCTCTCATTGTTAGTATCTTTTGGTATAAATGACATTGCATTAAATATGTACCTATATTATCCCACAAGTTGTTTTCTAGCGTCCTGCAGCTTTGTTCAATTAAGGTAGCTCAGAGCCGGTTGTATTATATTTGAAACTATATTATCTAAAAACTTTTTCTGGCGTTTTGCAAGTTCTATTACGACAGCCTGGGGCAGGTTACACCCTGATAATTAGTACAGCTTAGGATCATTTAAGTTCCAGTAATAGTTCTTCAGCATGCAATGGTTTTTGTTGGGTTTAGCAATGGTTTCTTAAAATAATATTAAAATAAATATCTGGAGTAGCCCTCACCCTACTTTCCGACTACATCGTTAGCACAATGAAGTGTCTAAACACTTTTGAAATTATGCAATTTTGTAAAGCCACAGCCACTCCGGATCCTACCTAACGTCAGTTTCAGGGTAACAATGACATTTGTCATGCTGACATGTAATGTCATGTCAGTGACACTGACGTTTGTCAAAATTTGACAATTTGCAACACGGTGACGAAGGCTATGGATTCTGTCAAAATGCTTCTGTAAAAGCTTATAGCGCCTAAATCGTTCATCTCATTGATCTGTAAATTGGTATACATGTTTAAAGTCACTGGATGGTGAGCTGATATCACCTAATACATTTGTAACATTTACCACTTCCGGTTATCAGTTTGTCATCAAAAATAATCCAGTTCGTCCCCCGGTAATTCTAAATATGTATATTAAATTTCATCTTGAACCGTTGTTCCGTTTGGGCGCTGTCGTGTTCACAGACATACCCACATACAAACCCACATACCCACATACAGAAATCATTTCCATTTCCAGAAATCATTGTAATCGATTCAGGGGGTTCCAAAACGTGTATTTCCGTAGAAATCTCGATTTTTTCCCGTCGATTCCAATACTTTCCTTCTAGTGTACCTACTAATTGTAATGTAAAAATTCTTTTGCGTTGCTTTTCAATATTATTACTTTATTGTTATTAATGTTTTGCTTTTCTTCTAGGTAAGTCCACCAGTCGCGTAATGGACAAAGAAACGGTCAAAGAACTATGCCTAAGGTATTTGAACTTCTACTATTTTTCTAATTTTATTTTTGATACCAACTGAAACTAGTCTTTTTTTCAAATTACACTTGCATTTTTGTTTGTGGCATTCGCCCGTTTTATGTGGTGTTTTTGTCTGTACAACGAACAGATGAAAATCCATATATTTTTTCCATTCTTGTAGATATTTTTTTGTCGTAACATTACAGACGCTAATTCAATCTCAATGCAAATTATGCCGTAATTATATTTTTGAATATTCGGCATGTTTTTAACGAGCTCATTAAATTTTGGGTCTCCTGGTGCTACAACCCCAATTTTTAGTAAGGGTTGCATACCGTTACGTGCCTCGTATTTTTTAAGTGTCGAGGGATGCCAGTCTCATTCGATTAGGTTTGCTGCTGCTAGTGTATTTAATCTTAAAAAGTAATTAGAAAATTCACAGCTGCTCTGATTATAAGTACCGAGCAGGTAATCTAAATCTGAATACTTCGAATTTAATTATTTGAAAACGGCAAGTTTATTGCAAATTACAAGGTAAAAATTATATGCCGCAAATTGAATTTTTCAGATTCGTCAACACTTGTATCCATATAGAGGACTGCATCTCCCCGGTGGAAAAACTTTTTTTAATTTTGGTGTATTATTATAATTGTGACAGGGTACACAGTACATATAGATACGTCTAACCCAAGTGTCATTTTATCATCACCGTAGAAGTTTAGCCTGGGAAATATATAGATTGAAGGTTCCAAAAGGGTGAAACCATCTTCAGACATAAAGTGTACTGGTATTATAAATTAGCAGTTAAATTTATCTTATAAACTGTCAACTAACTTGTAGAATAGCGAAAATAATAGTTGAATTATAACGATTTCAAATATTTTATATACACAAAATAGGCATAAAACGCATCGCTCTACAAATTTAAGTAGTAATGCATATAATTTCATCATATAATTTTATAAGTATATAATTATTAATATATTTAATATGTCCTACTATGTGGTTTTACATTATAAAAATTATGAACGTATACAGTACATGAACTATGTGAAAATAACGTATAACTAAAAGATTTTTTTCACAATAATCAAATGTTATACATTTCACCAGTAAAACAGTTTTCGCCCTTTACAATATCAGCAAAAAGCCGTATTTTGTGTATATAAATGAATTCATAAATTAATGCAGTACTTTAGTATTAGTATACTTTAACTTGTTATTTAAATAACTATTAGCTACTACCCACCAGAAGAGAAAATAAACGAAAATATCTGACATCGTTAACGTAAAAATAGCCATTTAACTGAAACTGATGTCAAAAATCAAATTTTACATTACTGAGCGTAACACATTCAACATAAGAATTGTTCTAATATATTTTTTCCTGCGCACCGTCCACTCTGTACTAGAAATTCTTTTCATAAATTTTAAAGAAAATAGCAACCCAAAAATGTTGGATACTTTTTTTTTAATTTCACCTATAAAAAAAGACCACAAAACAACCAGATAATCATTCGCAATCGCATACTTTTTCCGACAGGAAATACCCTATAAAAGCTTACGAGTTTGTTCTTCCGATAACCCCTCCTACTATCAAAAAAATACACGCTATCACGACGAGAATTCGAGGTCGCCTATCGGTTACAGAAACGCGCCATTTATCCCTCGATTGTTTTGTTTCCGGTATCGTTTTTTTTCTCGCCAAAGTACTCCCGCCGTCGATAGCTTTTTGTTTCGACGGTCCTGGCGGTCCGCAAAAATTAAACTCATTCGTTTGTTTGCGGGGGTGGTAGATGTCGCTTGCGTCGCCTATTGAAACGAGTGGTCGCGATCACGGCCCGGGTTATCTGATATCAGGTCCCGCTAGGGGGCACAAGTTGAAAAATTGCAACCGCCCCGGTTGTACTTTACGGTTACCGAGTTAATGTCTGTGAATTAATAACCTTGGCGACGGACGGGATTAGTTGGATGGTGGTTGAGAGTTTGGGGGAGTGTTGCGAGGGGAGAGGTTGAAAGAACGACCGCGGCTTTCCCGCTTTGTGAGGTTAAAGTGATTTTTTATCGCGGAGTAGCTGGAAAAGAATAGAACGAGTGGTTTACTGCAGAATGAAATACGGATTTTGGAGGGACACCTCTTCTTTCAGTACTTCTTTTTGAATTAATTGAATAAATGCTGAATTTGTTACTTTAAGTGTTATTGTTAAACGACAACCTCTATTTCTTTCTTCACACTTTTCTCTTTATTGAAAAGTTCTATTTATATATTTTATATTTTATATTTTATATTTATTTATATATTTTATATATAATTTTATATTATAAAATATATATTTTATATATATTTTTTATTTATTATAGATATATTTTGATTAGCATTTCCATAATTTGCTACTTATTATTTGTGGGGCTCTTATCATTACCAATTTTATTTTCTTAACTGGTAACGTTTTCTTAATCTGAAAAAATACATATAGGTACATACTCATACGTATGGAGACAGATAAATAACATTAAAACGACTTGAATAATTAGTTGTAATAAAATTATCTAATTAAAAAGAAATAATTTTAACTGCTAATAAAAAGCTCAGAAACAATTGCATCGGTGTTCTCAGCAAGATGGACATAACACCCATAATAAATCTCGAACACACTCTTCGTACCGAATATACTAATTGAATATACTATTTTGATTCAAACATAGAGCAACACTACGACATTGAACATAGACAGAAAACTTTAAAGTGGGACGTTTAGGTATCATAACAGTAATAATAAAATTAAGCAACATCACAGTACTACATTACACAAGTACAACCAAATTAAATCAAACATAAAATTGCCAAAAATTTCACGACCATGTACTAGATACATAATATCATCTGTCAAAACCAGTAAGCAACACGAGTAAATATGTATATCATTATATTTTATAAATTTTGGTTGCCGCAGTTTCAATTTGCTTCTCCGAGCAAAAACTTAAATCTATACAACAAACGGCTAATTTAGTTGGTAACCATGATATCCATTACAATGAATTCCTTTGAATTATATTGATATTTGTGTATTGCAGACAAACCAAGCTGACAAAAAAATTAAATGTATATACACAACTACGTCGCGTCGCCGCAAAATAATTAATGTTGTCTCACAGCGCACTGTTAGGTGAAATAGCGAACTGCACAGTATAGCCGCAAGGTCTTTGTGAAAACAAACTAATGAGCAGCACAGGTTACCCATTAAAACAACAACTTTAGAAACCACAAAGCATAAAAGACGTCCACAATAAGAATTATGTTATTATTTTCATTAAAAATCGCAGAGAAAATCCTTTAGAGCGCTGTGCAACGCTTTGAGGTCCTATTCCTCGTTAATGTTACTCCAAGTCCAAAAAGTTCAATTGTTTTCTCTGGCGGCGGAAAGAAGTTGTTTGCCACTACCATCAACTCGCGTTGCAATTATTAACTTTCCCAGTAGAAAATAAACAGGGCTGGTCGCTCCGCGTGTGTTTAATTAACTTCTGTTGGTAATTTGCTGCCATTTCACGTGTCACTGTGTTCATATAAATAAACAAAACACTCGGCTGCGCTAATTTGGGGGGTAATTGTATTTTGAAATAGTTTTGAACTCTTCCGGTTATGCCTCGTCATCTGGTATGTATGTTATATTACCTAATTAGTCTTCAAATGTTCACGACAAATGCCGACATAAATTAATTATATTTATGTGAAACAATAACCTTTAATTATAAAAACACCTTTAATTACGGTCAATTAGCATTCGACACCGACCTAGAAGGCAGGTGAGGAGGTCTATGAGATGCAGGTGAGGAGGTTTCCGATGTAACACTAAAGATGTTAATGCAAGTGGTGTATGAAGATATTAAAGAGAAATTGTTGGTCAATACCGAACATTGAAAAATAGAGAGAAGAATTATTGTTTTGCACAATGTTTGAACCTGGAAATACACGTTTCCGGCATTTGTTCTAAATAATTAAGCTAACAAAATAGTTGGAAACAGAAACAATTTTTGTGATTTATACAGAGAAAATGTTATGGTTGAGATAGTTGGAAGGTTGGATCTGCAGGAAACTCTGAATGTTTCTCTACATTTTATAGATTTATTTTCGAATGTGGTTTGTCCAAGAAGAGTATTTTCAAGTATTTTCGACTGTCTTCATCACCAGAACTGGATGTTTTTTTTGCAAAGATCTTAAATATTCCCACGTCAACTTCCACTGTTTCTGAACTTCTTTTAATTTAAAATTAATAAAAATAGTGGTGCATTAATATTTTTTCACAATCTATTCTAGGTAAGCTACATAGTCATGTAATGGGTCGGAAACCTAATTGTTTATTTATTGGGATAAGTGATTAAATTGATCGAGATGTAGACAGGATGGAACGTTCGAGAATATCAAAGATTTTGGTCTTCAGTTGAACATCTGGTGTTCTGAGAATTTGACCAAGTCAGCTTACTGGTAGCGCATATTTCAAATTCAAAAGTAGAGTTTTTGAAGCCGGGGTGCGAAAAAGACGCTAGAGGCAGAGGCCTACTCAGTCCCAAGACGCGCAAGATGGGCTAGACGTGTGTTGTGGAAGCACAAATTGTGCTTGAAGTGATTATAATCTGTAAGTCTTTTTAACTTGTCTCGCATTTCATTTTAAATTAGAATTGTTTATTGGTAACTCTTATTGCTAAAAGGTGTGTCTGTCTAAATCAACTCCTAGATTAATTTAAGCGCCAATACGTTCAGAGTTTCAATTAACCATTGTAATGCACCAAACGCATATTGTTTTATTAATAATTGTTAATAGATGTTATTGTTTTCAGAAGTGTATCGTTTGCTACCATGTAGGGGGTCGCGTACGTCGTGTTTTTCCCGCGTAAAGTGACTTTTTACAGTATATATACAGAGTGGTGATAAAGTTCGGAACAAAATTCATAACATGGTTATTTAATGTTTTCAAGAAAAACGCGCGGACACGTCAATTTTAACTTAAAAATAGCTGTTTTTCTGTAGAACTCGTTATTGCTTAAATGACTATGTAAAATTATTGGTACCTTACAAAAACTTTTTGGAAAATAGCACATTTAGTTTAACAAATAAAACCTTAATTTTAGTGAAAAAATTGGTAGGTGGCGTCATAGATAAAATTTTTACGCCATAAGGTGGCTATTGAAAAGTTAAAATTGACGTGTCCGAGCGTTTTTCTTGAAAACATAAAATAACGATATTATGAATTTTGTTCCGAACTTTATCACCACTCTGTACATGCGCTTTATACAGAAATCCTTAGATGCTACTAAAAAACAAGAGAAAACTTAACATTACAGAAAAAAAAATACTGAATTTGCAAGTTGTTTTATCTCGATCGATGGAAAACGTATGCGCATTACCAATCCAGCTCACTTACAATCTCACTTTTCTAACTACAAGAACACTCTTCCATATATTGGATTGGTAGACGCCGACTTTTGCTTTAATACTATTGATGCTGGACCATTTGCAAAGCGCAGTTATTCTAATGAATTTGGGAAATATGTGATTGACAAATGAATAGCTACACGCTAAATAAACATTAACTTCTATGAGAGTTACCAAATGATATATTTGGTACATCCATCTCATGACGAGATCTTTGCACTATCCAAGAATATATATGGCCCTATCCAAGCCTAAACCTTGCTAATAAAAAAACTTACTATTTATTACACTGGTCAACAATTTTCGACAAAATTTATTCCAAATTTTTCTAAAATATTGGTATCAATTTTAATGCATTATGATGTGATAACGTCATAAATCAAACTAATTTTTTCCTAACAGCTCTACTTTTTAAGATTTTTTAATTTTTCAGTACCAAACTGAAGTATGTAGATCATAACTGGTTATTTGTGTTGATTTAAAAATTATAAATTTCCTTTTAGGACAACAGGCAGGTTATACTAAATATCCATGTGTGATGTGTTAGTGGAACAGCTGCTACAAAAAGAACCATTTAGTTGTTGGTAAACAAAATATAAAAACCCACCTTTGATGAATCGAGATTGAATTATACTGCCACCGCTTCATATTAAATTCGGCATTGTGAAACTATTTGTTAAGGCCCTGAACAAAGATGGTGAATGTTCTACTTACCTATCAAACAAATTTCCTGCGCGAAGTGCAGAAACGTTAAAAGCGAGTATTTTCGATAGCCCACAGATTAGACGTCTGATCAAAGATCAGAATTTATGAATGAGATTGAAAAGAGCACATGGAAATCATTCGTTTTGGTAATTCAAAATTTTCTTGGGAATCAGAAAACTTATTTACTTAAGAGATCTAGGGTGTAGCACGAGCACTAAAGTTTATTAGTTATAGATTCAGCTGAGATGCATTAGCTCCGTAAACCTATGGAGGTACGTGTAATATCTGGAGAATAAATACCATAAACTTGTTATGTTAGTACATGATTATACACGAGAGAGATATGGTTTACACTTTCAAAATAATTTGTATGATTGTTCACTTAATAGATAGATAGATATATATTTATTCACTGAACACCCATACAGGTGTGGAATACAGTATTAAGGCCAATAAACAAATATTCACAGAAAACATCATAAACAAACTATAAGCACAGTATAATCACACAACCGCACACGTGCTACATAAAAAAATGTGCTTATCAAAACTTCAGTGCAACTTCAGATCAGGCAAATTGTCATTGTACGATAGATAAAAGTGATAAAAGTCATGAAAGTCATAAAGAACTGTAAGTCGGGACATGGACGAGTCATGCAATGCGTTTGTCAAGGAACTCCCTAAGCTTATAATAAGTTTTACAGCTCAGGAAGCTCCTCACTATTAACGTTGTGCGACGAAGAGTAAGAGCTGATGGATTCTGAACTTCTTCACTACTATGTACCTGGAGCAACAGAACAGTCACTCGTCTGCACATTCCTGTATGCTGGATAGCGGCTAAAAATCTGTTGGTTTCATTTTTGGCGTCACGACAGTCAAACCATACTCGTCTGGTCGTACTCTTAAACTTGTTGTCATGTACCGAGAGAGACGTTAGAATTTTTGTACGCTGTATAGTTGAACAAAGAGGACATTTGTACCATCATAACATCATCAATGATTAATTGGGCAATGTAAGTCCAATCCACCATCGAGTTTAACATTTTCGCATCGTACATCAGTTATTTTAAATATCTGGCAGACGTCGGAGCCATACAATACCAGACCATCAGGACGGGCAGGAAGTGAGTATTTTGCACGCGATACGCCGTACCAACGACCACCACCGCCACCGTTCCTAGTAATTTTATGCACATCCTCGCGTGCCACGATCTGACTCTCACAGCGGGCAGAAGGAAAGGAGGGGGAGGGACCGCAAGGAGGAAGTTGTACACTGATACCGTAAGCGCTGTTACACGATAGGCCTCACCGCAGTCTGGCCGTCAAGTCTAGTAGGCCGAGGTGTCTTATCAAGATGCCGGGCAGGCCGCAGCGCTGCCACCAGATATGTTTGTTTAATAAACATCTGTTAGGTGTAATTTATACCGCCTTGGCGGCCCTACCCGGGAAGGGGTGAGTGAATGAAGAGGCCGGAACGGCGCTAGGGACGTGAGGCTACCGCACAGCTGATAGTGAAGCCCTATCAGTTCTAACAAATATGCATAAAACGCGGTCAGAGGGGAGCGCTTGTAAGTCGGACGACGCAGTGGGTGTCTGCATGGGGAGAAGTCTGCAGGAAACCTAACGCTTTCTTATGTGTGCTTGACGTTATCTACAGGTTGACCCGAATCATTGAAAACACTTGAGTCACTCGATATGAAGATAATGTAAACTATGTAAAGGGACGGGGAAGTGATCTTTTGTTAAAAGCATTTTTTCGTATGCGTCATTATGGAAAATCTAATGATTTTTTTCTATAAACTTGTTTTGATAATTGAACTTGGCTTAGAACATCTGTTAACAGAATATGTATAATAAAATTAAATTAACATGATAGATACGAATATATATCTACTGATACTTTAAGACAAGAGGAAAAAATGTGCTGTTGACATGCAATTAAGTTGAATTTTGTAGGTTTTGGCAGGTAGGTTTCCACATTCCGGGTTAAGTATTTATAGATTTAACACTCACTAGCACAGTAATAAAAATATAACGCTTATGTTTGAGTGAGCCAAAAAGAAGTCTATAAAAGAATTAATCATAGTTATTCACAGTTAATAATTCAAAAGGTTGTTATTGTAGAAAACACCTAAATCTAAAATGTAGAATTCAAATAACTAGAAATAAAATCAAATTTTTTGTTCAAGTTGACGCTAAATTAGTCCAAAGGTACATAAATATATTCTTAGGAACGCAATCATTTAAAAGGAATACGATTTGTGTCTTAGAAAACCTACATTGCGTACACGCCCGTACACCAACGTTCTAAAGTCAGATATAGATTTTCGCGCTAATGTAAGTCTTGTTCACTAATCTTCGACTCTTGATTTGTTACCATGTGATTATAAATAATTTTAATGTAAGCGTTCTATAAACATAAATTCTGAACGCAACATTGAGATTTTATATTAATTATTTTTAGATGAAAATAAAAAGCAAATTGTGCTACGCCTGCAGTTTTTGCAACCAATTGCAACCAATCCTCTCATATTCTGAGAAGCTACTTATCTAGTTATAATTTCTTTTGTGTCCACCATCTGAATTGATTATCCGCAGAGGTTGTAACATTATTGTGAAATACTGAGACATGATATGACTTTTAAAAATATGAACCTTTCCTATATCGATGGCGGTCTTATATTATTATTATATATTTTATTATATTATTTCCAGATATTTGTATTTATTCATCACTAGTGTATCTGTGGAACTTGAAAATACTATATTTATTTCCAAAATATAATAAGAAATAGTTTTGAATGTCTAGATCGGTGAGTCGCGCGTCGGTGGCTTAATATTGGGGGTAGTAAGTTTATGTTTTCTTACACCTAAAGAAATTGTTTTCATGTCTATATGATGATGCGAGGTGACCGCTTTGCACGACAAGCAATCAAAGTATAAATGTTCTCGGCTAGGAATGAAAAAAGGTGCAAAATATAAAGACTAAATTACGCATAGACCGATCTGACTATTAAAAACACCACATTCAATTCGATTTGACGAAGTGATATATGACAACAATATAACGTGAATTTGAGATTATGCAAATTTTGTTGGTTGTTGAATTTTATTGAAATTTGCTTTGTTTGGGACGTGTAGAATTAAGGTTTGTGATTTAATTGATATTTTGTTGCAACTTTCAGCTTGTTGTAATATCATGGCATTAAAGCATATGTATTTAAAACTAAAGCAGTTTAAAATTCAAATTTAATGAATAATTCAAATTTGTCACCAAAATATGGGAAACCTTTTGCTTTTATTTATGAACTTTAAACACACTGTATTCACTCAAGAAAAAACGTATTCGCTTTTCTGTCATTTCTCCCTTTTGTGATTTTAAATGAATAAAAATATATATTTTATGCTAAGTTTATGATTGTATATTAAATATGCTACTAAATGAAAAAACTACGGGGGTAAATGTCTCCAGTAGTAGCCAAAAATTCGCAGCACATCGACAGAATCCGGCGCATCCGCCATTTCAATACATACCACAGCTGGCATTTATTGGCGATCCGGTGCAAAGTGAGCGACCACAGCGAGCTAATGTCCAGCCGTTTTGCATCGCTAATCCTGCGGGCAGTTCCAGGCGACCCGCTGACAGGGATTAAGTGGCTCGGCGTTCGGCCTAATATGCCGAAGCGCTGGCCGCGTCGCAGTCCGTGTGAGGGAAATGCGATGCCAAAAAAGGACAACGAATATACAGCACGGTCAATTCAATTCAGGATCTGATGAGGATTATGGGTTTACGCAGGACGACCCCAACTGTTGCCCAACAGCAAAATTGTTTATAATTGTTTTGGAAATTGGGGAAATTCGTCCATGATGTATTTTTTTAAATTTGATACTACAGGAGAAACCGAGAGCGAAAATGCTTTAAATTACATAAAATGTTATATTATCATAAACAATATTCTTTGAACATTCCGAGCAACTAAATTTTATAGAAATGTAAAAAAATTTATACTTATATACAGTTTCCATTAAATGTAGAATGGAATTGTACCATTAAATTATAACTACCTAACCTCAAAATTTGAGAATTTGGACGTTTTACTAATCATGTTCGAATCTTCTGAGCGAACAGAATACACACATGACTTACCATGTACTGCTTGGGCAATGTGTTCTCCTATCCTGGTTGATCGCGTCAACTGTAGTCTTACCAAAATATCATCAAGAATCACATAAACCGCTAAAATATTAGCGAAATATGAACACGATAGATGATCAATAAACACTGCGGTTTAATTCAAAAGTTATAATTGTCAATTAAGGGTTTCGTATCGAGCGAGACAAGGACCTGAGGTCCTAGTGTTGGTGCAGCGCACTGCGGGTTATCTCGGTGTTTGTCTTAGTCCATTATTAATATTAATATAATAATTTAATATTTCCTAAGTAAACACGGGGTGGCCGGTAACCAGAACATGGCGGGTATTGATTTATTTTATTACGGCTTCCCGTGCACCATCGGAATCGCTGTTTGCAGAATTACTTATTCAATGCTGATCTGATCAGTACCCAAGCGTCCCAAACAGTGCTTGTTAATGGCAGTGGACAGTGTAAACGACGCTCCTGACAATTTATTATTGAAAAACACATTTGCTACAACCAACTGACAATTCATAACAACTCAACAATCAGCTCTGGAAGACCATCGGGCTAGTTATCTATTGTGTTTCCTTCGAATCCAAGAAGTGCTTATAAATTTTTAAGGTTATTAAAGAATAGTTTTTTGTTAGCGTAGAAAAAAGGAAAAAAAAGAAGATTTTATTAGAGACAATGCACCGGACGGTGAAGACTGAAACAAGGGCACTGTATTAGAGTAGAAGGTGTACAGTAAGGCCAGCATGAGAACTTGCGCTTTACACGAGCAGATTCCTGCGGGACACCATCAGCGCAACCAAATTAACTGGACTGGTCTCGTGAGACGCATAACTTCCTGTTTCATTCTTGCACATTGCGGCCGTCAGTTAATCCACCACGGAAGATACAGTATATTCTTTCTATATAATATCATGAGTTACCCTAACTTCATTGAATGGACTGCACGTTAAGTTTATGCTGATTCTGATTGGCCTATCAAGTAATGGTACATTTAATATATCTGTCGAAAAAGATCCGAGATGTATAAGTCTCATGTGACTGTTTAAAAGTTTTCTGTTAAAACAAATTGAAATTAATAAAAATAAAACTATTATATAAAAATATGGATTAAATAAATGAAGAAATGTTGCGAATAACGGGGATTCGAAGTTCTTCAGTATCTTAACCAAGTTCTTAAAATACTCCACCGTGGGCCTTCGAATATCATTTTGGTATGACACATAAAATAGACATATCATACACAATGAAGTATCATGTTTGTATTTTCTTACAATAACTTATTCTTTTCTCCTAAAATTTCTTTGCTATAAGTTATTAAATAGCTTTGGAAACTCAGTTGATTAAAAATAAAAGACTTTTGTGCCTACGTTTAGATTTATTCTTCAAACCGTAGCCTCTCAACGTGTCGCCATTCACACATATCTCAGAATAACAATTATCGAACAACACACTTTCACTACGTTTTGTTTTAGGAAACAGGTACGTTGCCTATGTCAATTAGTGGATATCATATAGTCAACAGGGAGAAATTTATTTAGGAGAATTATTGCTTAACCCATCTGTATCTTAAATTCACACTGTGGTTTGTTTTCTTTATATACACCATCTCTAATTTCCTTTTTTGGTACGTACTGAGTTTCTTTTTTTAACACTTTAATATGAAGTTGAATTTCCAGTGGACTGTACATTATATTTTAGTTTCAGTAATAAATGTAATTAATACCTACATCATCTCCTTACTAATACTTCAAATATTTATTTTTAATTAAGTATTCCTGCATCTAATCCACCTTGTGAAAGCGTAAAATATCTACTTGATGTTTCGCTTCACTGTTTTTCATGCCACGTTTGTTTGCCAGGGTATCGATTGCACATAATTTACAGGCTATCAAGTTGACCGGAACGAATGATTAATTATTCATAGTGACGTCTTGCTTTTTTCAAAATTACCTCGCATACCCGCAGTTGTATCAACTTATTAAAAATGTATCGCGTCGAAAGGGAACAACAAAACACAGTCGCATTAATGGATGCCACTTAGCGGCAAAGTAATGGTTGATTTGGGCAACTAATGGTACGTGTAATGTCTTCACTTCGGCGACTCTAACGTTTCTAGTGACCAAACAAAGTAATGATTACCGTTGAGTGCTTTGCTGCTGTAGGTCTTAAGTATTTTCCGTACAGTATTGTTATTTTTCTATTACAATGCTAACTACAGAATGTAACTGCAAAGTACTTATTATAGCCAATTCAATTACATTACATTGTGTATTAAAAAATTAAAAACTTGCAAAGGGCAAAGAGATTGTCGGAAAGTTGGGTGGGGAGTAGTTAGACATTTATAGTATAGTAAGTTTGTAATTTAGATAAAAAGCGTCGATGATTAATTAATTTTCTAAAAAAATTCTGAAGAATATTGGAACCGCCCAATCTACTGAGGTTTAGCAGAATAGCAAACGTGGTCAACAGCTGTTCAAAGACCCCCCTTCTAACGTGCAGTCACATACAGAATTAAATTATTGTTCAGTCCAAACATTTTTCTAAAGTGACTGCTTTCTAAACGTAGAACGACATCTGGACTTAGAAACATCAGCTATCTTAAGAAGAAAGCGACACGCAGTTTGATAAATGATAAACGCGGATGACAGCTTTAAAAATAAGATAGTCGCGTGGCTACTTTTTATTTACACGTCTTGGACGAAGGCGACAGATCGGGGTCAGAAATAGGTAAAAAATAATCCCATATGCCGGTAGGCAAAGGTGTGCGCTGCGGGGAATGAGTAATTCTGGCATCAGATAAAAATAAAGTCGGAGTTTCGGGAACCATGACTAACTGACACGTTCGTTGGAGACACCGCACCGATTGGGACGTGGCCAACAAATAAAATCCAACCTGTTCACCACGTTAAGTTGCGTATCCACTTATCAAATAAGCCGATATTAGTACATCCAGAAAGATGTGATTAATTAGGTCTCTTCTAAGGAAAATATCTTTCAGGAGCGATAAAAAATTTATCAGTGACACCATTGGGCGAGAATGGATACTACAACTTGTAATCTGAAGAACTAGACGAGACATATAATCGTTCTAACACAAACAAATTAAACAAGAACATTATAAAATATTTTTTGTTGAAGGGTTTATAAAAACGTCTGTGTTTAATTTCCATATCACTGATTAAAGGATGTTCCAAACCTTCTTCTTTAAAAATTTTGTTAGTAAAAAATTGTGACAACACATTTCATTGGTGCAAACGCTACTTTATATTTGAGTATGCGTTACGCGACTGCTATATAGAATCCCAAAATACCCCGGGGGGTTTATTATAAATAATGGGCTGTAATGAATTGCACATGAACTGCACCTGGGCTGCAGCATCCCGACTCCGACGGCAACGTTGCGGCATCGCACACAAATTACTAGACGTCTCGGGATTTGTTGCCTTTGTAATAGCCTCCGAATGCCGTGCGCTGCGTTGTATCGCAAAAAACTTTTTCCCCACAACCGCTTAACAATGACTGCATTTATAACACATTTAAAGCCGATGTTGTCCATTTATTTGATCTGACTTATTATTAACTCGGTTCAACCTATTCTATATAATTATAGAGGAATAAATAAGACATTATTCAAAGTGGTCACAATGCGCAATTTATCAGGAAAAAAAAGCGCATTTTGCAATTGATTCTAATCTTACATACAGAGCGTAACTTTAGACTAAAGGGTCTGTGTATATGTTGCTGTCTTTATTTATTTATTATGTCTTTATTTATGTTGTTCTGTTTTCTGTTGTTCAGAAAAAAAACTCGTTTTGAGGTCTCCTGAATCCATTGCAATGATTTTTTGAAAGTGCTTATGTGCATGCGTAATGTTTATGTATGTCTATGCATACAATAGCGTCCAAACGTTATTAAATATCGAACTGAAATTTGGTACCCATATTTTAAATTACCCAGGGACATACTAGATTATTGTTGGTGGCAAATATGACATGCAAATTCTTGTGACTTTAATTTGTAAACCAAGTGACACAACAATGAGATAAACAGTTGCGCTATAAGCGTTCATAGAAGCAGCCTGGCAGTAGTTACTCCACCTTAGTTGCTATGATTGCAAATTAGCAAATTTTAATAAACGCCAGTGGCCGCTGACGTTAGGATATGTCAACGAGGTCACCCCATATATTTTACATTAAAAATAATTTTATTTTGGCTGTATTTATTATGTTATAAACTTACAGCTCGAGATTATTATAGGCTTGTGAGTAACATTTATACATTTCATAAATATATATTCAATGACAAACAGTGTTTAATAATAATTATACATACAGTTGATTGTAATTCTGCACAAGATACATTGAAATACCTCACGTGCTTTTAGCAGGACATTATATTGATAAATAATTTTGCTGAAATTAATCTCTCACCCAGGACTGTAATAACAAGTCTTTGGCAAATCAATGGATTTATGTCAATTATTCTTCAATACACATAAAAATAATATTTTTAACAATTAGAAGAACACGGCGGCCTATACCGAAAATAAATATAAAGAATTGAAATGCGTTAACTGTTAACAGATACCATGCGGCTATATGGCTTGAGCATTGCTTGATTGAAATGCGACCAGTGATGTAGATACATATCTACTTCAATCCTGTGGTGAACGTGTTAAAGCTGTTCTTGTCTTGATGCAACTGAAAATGTTGACAAAAGCAACAATTATACATTACTTTTGTTAAAAACCGTTATCTTGTGTTCTGATTAAATCCGTAATTTGTGTGATCGTAAAAGTGAAATTAGTGATATGATTATATATTCAAATCTCAATCGATAAATCAAAAGCTATTATATATTAATTTCTATCATGTGCGTTCACTATTCAATTTATGACGTTAATTATATACATAGTTAATGTTACTTGTGAAATTACTGATACCGATTACCGCATTCGTTATTATTACATTTATTACTAGATGTGCGTTATGTATACGGCGCGCGGCGTTATACGGCATAGCGACCGCGAAGCGGCTAGTACCATCAACCGGCAAAACCGTTCCATAATTTCATATATAATGAACGGTAATCGACCAATTTTATTAACGCGTTAATTATTGTCAGCGGCATTGATGGCCCGCTAGGTCGATTTTACAAATTATTTATTGCTGGCTGCAAATTATTTGCTGTTTCCAGTAGGCCGCTATAAAATCGACATTATGGTCGGCTATTCACTTCCAAAGTCATGACCTGGTGAATGATAGTGCTTTCTTTTATTGGTTTCTTTATTTATATTTGTTTATTTAATTTTAATAGTCTATCTAACATTAATGTCTGATGCTCGAAAAGTTGTGTAAAAATATCGAGTACTTCATTTTATTTAATTGATGTGAGCAATATGGTGAGGCAATTACCTGGATATATACCCGAAATCGGCAAATATTTAAATACTCGACTCACTCCCTTGCGGGATAACATTCGTCGCGCTACTCCGTACTTTCGACACTTGTAACATAAATAACTATTATAAATGCACAATCAAGAAACCGTTCTAAAATATAATAATTAGAGGCAAATTAAAATAAAAATGAGTTCAAAATATTGTAATATTTTGGTTCTTACTAAAAAAGAGTTTTTACATTATGTACTTTATTATTTTAAATAAAGTAAAAAACAAATAAAACATGGTAAATAAAATTTGGGTAAGTAGGTGGTATTTATATAACAGATGGTCAGTTAATTGATTTCCGCGAAATTTCAATTTTTTCAACAGATCATTGCGTGTGTTCTCAGTTCAATTTGTAAACCGAAAGCAGCAAAATCATCCTGCTTCCTCGAATTCATTGTAAAAGCTGTAGGATTGAACTGAATGTGAATGTGCTACACAGTATACCGTTTCAACTGAACAGTTCAAACTGTCAGTTGAAACTCAACGTGTGTGGCCAGCTTAAGACGTTACGTTAGACCTCATGTAAACCTGTCCAGACTCTACGCTGTACGCAGTCTATGCGGTACACTAGCATGATTTCAGTCACCGTATAGGAGAAGCGTTCTCATGCCTAAAGTTGATGCTAAGTAGCCTGACCGTTCGGCCTGTTCAGGCCGTTACTGCGGTAAGATGCGGCACCGAGCCGATTCTGTGTTATGCATATAAAAACTAGAGTAGATGGTTTCGTAAACGAATTAATCCGCACGGTTTTGGGAAAATGGATCATCCACTTCATGTAAAAGCTGAAAATATGTGGAAGATGAGCTTCTGGTAGTTTCTGGTTTTCTTCTTTCCTTTAATTTAACTAGTTGTATGTTTGTGCTAATATTAGAAGGATAAAATGCACAGAAAATTCACTTAGCACAAAACACGATATTTACCAATTTTTACAACTTCCCGCTTCCGGCCAAGCAGGAAGTATTTAAATTTAATGGCACATAAATAAAACAGCTAAGTGACTGTTTTCTTGGTACAGTATCTGCTGTCATTCTACCAGTGAGCACTTATCTAAACTACATTGGGTATTGGGAGGTAAAACTTCCTATACTACTTGCGACGTTTTTATATTAAAAGTGGACATCGCTATAAACTTTGAAAGTCATTAAAAAAATTACCATTCGTTGCTTCTAGAAAAAAAAAAAACAAACCGAGTGGCCCTCACCAACCTTTCCGACTAAGTTGTTGCCACAAGTGTCTAAACAGTTTTCCTGTTATTCAATTTCATGAAGCCACAGCCACTCTGGATCCCAACCTAACGGCATAGAATAACACTAATATCACGTCATATCAGTGGCACTGATGTTTGTCAACTACTAAGACGTTGCAACACAGCGCCGAAGACTGTGGATTCTGTCAAACTGTTTCTATAAACTCTTATAGCGTCTAAACCGTCCATCCCATTAATCTGTAAATCGGGTGACTCCCTAAGAAAACGCATTTAACATTTGCCATTTCTGATACCATAATCAGATAGTGGTCAAAAACAATCCAGTTCGTCCCCTGCTAGAGATACATATCCACATACTCACATACATACACACATAGATTTTCCATAAATCATTGCAATCAATCCAGGGGGCCCAAAACAAGTATTTTCACTAAAATATAATTTTTTTCGTCGATTATAATACTTTAACAGGCATAATCAAAAGAAAATTTGGTGACAGGCATTCAGGACTTGTAAATTTCTTTTTATTGCCTTTTTACATCCTAATATCATATAATTACCGATAACATATCCTATGAAATATTATGATTCAGCGTATTCAAATTTATATCATTTTTGGAAACTTGACATGAACTTATATTTGAAAAGTTCCATTTTTAATATCTTGACGTTTCTTTTTACTCACTGTTCTTGCTCGATAGTTCGATTTAGATAGATATCGACACATTTCGTATGAAAAGGTTCTGTAAAAATATATAAAGAATACAAAAAAAATACCCCCTAATAATCACTCGTACAACGTTTAGTACGAAATCACCGAAACCCTTTCACAAATAGAGACGGCACGCGCGCGTCCAAATCGAAAGTGGGGCTTTCGTTGGTTTTGTCTAAGGGAAAACAAGAAATCACGTCCACCCGTGAAAAACGTAACTGCGGTACGTGACTCGACCGGGAACGTTCTGATCCTCGCATAGTAGCCGATAGAGAGCACTCCATCTACGTCCGATAGAAGAACAGCTGCCAGAGGGACCGGGACAGCGTTCCGGCCGCCTTGTTGCTCTGGGACTTTGTAACTGTTGTGTATCTGTGTATCTGTGTTGAAGAGTGTGAGTGGGGCTCAATGAAATATAAGCTTGAAGACAGGGAGAATGTTTCCCTCTCAGATGTCGAGGGGGAAGCCACGTTTTCGAAGGTTTCTTATGTGAGTCGGATGGATATCTACGACGGTTATCCTGATTCAAGCTGACAAATTTTTGTGTCGAGTTTTAGTTTTTTTTTCTTCGACTACTTACTTGTCTCAGTTCGGGAGATATTTTTTGCGATTTTCCGATTTTATTCGATATAAGTCACGGCTGGTTAAGTTGAGTATGGGTACAGTGCTGGTAAGAAGATTGGAAACGGTCTAGGAAGAATCGGATATCGTAAATGTGATACAAAAAGAAATTTAGGATTATGTTTCATGTTTAACCGACCAAAATGTTTAATGAGATTAATTGATTCATCTTTCAATAAAAATAACTCTTGTGTTTCAACAATAAGTCTTGCCAATTCAAACACATAGTAGAGATTAACAATTATATATACAAAATCATCAATTTCTCTACCAACTTTTCGATTTGTTAGTTAAATATTATAGGTATATCAACTCAAAATAATAAAATTCCCATTACAGAATGTGCTACAATTGAACAATATTCTATAGTGCAAAGTTTTAATAGACATACTGTACCCATATAACCTGTATACATAACAATTGCATAACGCCTTATCTAAAATGCAAACGATAAATTCAGCTTGGCAACGTTTCAGTGCGCCTGTAAAAATTCCAACACCGTCGTTGTTTCCCGTACACACAACAATGGACCGATAAAGTAGACAGTATTCGAGTCAGGTTTCCACGGCACACCGTAAAATTTTATAGTGAATATAAACCCGAAATAATCCCCCATTTTCCAAACATGCGGCTTACTTTTTTTTTCATTTTCCGTCGCCGCCTCGGACTATTGTTGCGACTTTTCGAACGCTACGTTGACGGTGCGGCCCAAACTTCTCTTTATATGCATGCAGATCCGTGTTTTTCTAGTCGCCCAGACTTCGGGCATATCGCGATTTAAATGCATATCGTGTGAAATAAGCGCGACAGCATTAATAATACACAGTTCGCCGCATTCAGACGGTCTACATGAGCATGAGAAATATGCTACAAATATTTGTGAAAGATTCATTAAATTTAAAGCTTCCTGCACTCTGGCTTGGGAACTTTATTGAAGTACTTGCTGCATAAAGTACAGTTTCAATATAACGCTTTAAACTTGCCTCTTGGAAATACAAAATCGTCGACTGCTCGTATAATTGTTGCTGTTGTTCTTGCATTAAATGTTATATGTGAACTTAAAATTGATAGAGTTATTTTTGAATTCAGGTATTTACTATTTTATTTGGTTGACTTTAACACATTACCAAAAAAATATATATTTCTGAATTGTGCTTACATTAGATATTTGGAATATAATCAGGTCACGTCAATTCGTTATCACTCGAAACAACAGCAAACAGGCGAATCATCTAGTCAAAATTACCAGAGATGAGTGATTCTAGCGGTAGGGCCCCCCTGCTAAGAAGCTTGGAGTTCAAATCCAGACATCAGACAAAAATCCTCGCCCCACCGCCTTTCGGAAGAGGCGTAAAGACGTGTTTATCGTTATCAAACAGTATAATAGTGTGGGTAAGCGCAAAGTAGCAAGAGTGGTCTACATGTTTGCGTACTACAGGAGAATACAGCAGAATTTAGGTGCTCTAAATCCCGATTTATACCATAAGTCGAACATCGTGTGTGTACTGACATCTGTATGCTTGATTACCTCGTCTCTTCAGTATCCCTCTGAACAACCTTTCACACCCAATATACAATGTTCGGGAAGACGGTCCCAGCCACAGTAATCCACAAACTCGAGGACAGCGCAACGATCTTAAGCTGCAAACAATCCACTATCATGCAGGATGCCGTATCACGTACAATGGAACATATATCCGGCGTGCATGAAATTACGGCTCAATCAAAGCAGGCTTCACCTATTGTTTTACTCGGTTGCGTTGATGTCGGAGTGCAGGGGTTTAATCGGACGTTAAGAGGTTTCCTTCCACTTCCTCAACAGACGGGAGGGGGTCCTCTTTGAGATGGCGATAGTAGGGCCCCCCAGCGGCATAGCTAGGCAGGGCGGCGGGTCTCACCGCGTTGCTCCTTATACCTGCGCTATCTCGCTCACTCGTTATTTAAATTTTAAAGTTGCGGAAGCTCGTTAAAGTTATAATTATTATTAACGCTTCGCTTTAGCGTGTTTTTGGGGTTTGTGAAACAGCTCAGAGTTAGGGGTGAGATTCGGATCGTCTACGGCGGATTCTGTAGGTGTTGAGGTTTTTCAGATATGTAATGAGATAAAAAGGAAAGGTTTGTACGTAGATGCTCGGCTAAATTGTTTAGTTTCTCTTGACTACTCTAGAGAATAATTACAGTTGCAGATTTTGGTCGGAAAATTAGTACTTATTTGCTAGTAACGAGATGTTCTCGACAAGGGATATTTACGTCTCCGGTTTTCCAGTTTTCGACGAAGATCTTCTGTTAAGTTATTGCAGAATTTTCTCATCAAGATATCCCGAGGGTTGTTATTTCCACGTTTGGTGCCATGTCCATGGCTTGCTCTAGAATAATCATCTGTTGAACTGTTTCTTTCCTGTACATTAGATTGCAGAATATACTACTGATCACATGATAATCCTGTTTAATTCTATATTTTATTCGAGTTGACTAAAGAGTGACAGCGGTGACCGTATTGTCACATCGACAAGCATACAATAAAAACCTATGTTAATGACCATATTAATGAGAAACCATATTTCAGTTCATTTAATCCTGCTTTTAGAGAAAGAATCTTAATGAGAATAGAAAAGGAACTGTACAAACTTACAAAAATTAAAAACAGTTGGCCACCCTGTCCTTAACAGCTTAGCAAAAACCACTGTTGCTAACATCCGAACAGAGAAATGTCAACACTATTCCCGCACATCATATCAATAAGTTAGAACGCTTGGAGTCATCGTCATACAATATTTCAAAACAGTTCTAATAGTGCCACGTAAAATCCCGGGTCTGTCAAACAACTCAAGCAGCCTGTTGTGTAGGGAGACTTTACGTATGAACACATTTTTGTTTACCGACACTTTGGTAGTACCTGTCTTTTTCTGACATTTGTCGTTTTTTACCGCAATGCCAGCCCGTTGTATGTTAAACGTCGCTTTTTCATTTCCGCACCGTAGGTAACGGGCAATAATAATTCCTCCGACGAAAATTTAAAGTAGAATGAAAGAAATTCTGTCCCCGGCCGGTCCGCCTCGGTCGGTATTTCCCCCGGCAAGAGAATATTCGACGGCAGTAAATCAAGTCTGCCGAGCGAGTGCGGGCACGGAAATTAGAATTTATTTCGAATCGGCCGGGTAATTCGTATATTCTTTTACATTTTTATTACGGTTGATTTATGTGGCGTTTTATTAGCACACCCCCCACAACCCCGCTTGGCACCCTTACCGCGCGATTCCACCCTTAGAACAGCTGAGGCGGGGTTCCGATCTTCCGAGATCGCAGATTTTCGCGGAAATATTTATTATATCAATTTCGAGTGGCGCTCTCGATAACGAAAATTACCCCCACCTCAACTTAAAATCGCTCCCTACCACTGAGAATCCCCTATATAATAAAGAAAGAATTCGTATCTTACTGAAACATTTTGGGCATTCTATCAATGTTTTTTTGTTTCTCTTTTTCTCATTCCCTCATCACCGAAGAGGAATGTAAGCGACGTAATTATAATTTCAAATTACAACATGAATATTTACGGGAAGGGAAAATAAAGCAAACTGCTTAACTTAACACTGCCAAAAAATGGAGGGTGTGAGGGAGATATGAAATGGAAAAAATCCGAATTACTTCTTTCGTCGCGTATAATCGGGAGTGTTATATTTTTCCTTGCCTGGTTCTCCTCGTCTTTTTTTATTCTGATCTGCGACCGACGTCCGAGAAACAGGGCGGCGCGACAGTTTCCTTTCGTACTCTTGACGAAAGTATGAATTATTTATTTATTTAGATGGGGTAGCGTTTGAATTTTTACGCTTGTCCGAAATACGGATCATTAGGACACATAGAAACACATCCGGCTGAAGATGGATAATACTCGGAAAGGATGATGACACTGCCCATGTCACGAGCCGGGTAATGATCTCTACAATATTTTTTGATTGATGCTTTTTTATTTTATATTTATTCCATAGGCAGTTGTTGGATTGAGGTTAGTAGAAAAGTACACAAGTGTTCGTCCCCTTGAGATATACACACTTTCATAGGTACATATAAACATACATAGGTACAGTACACATCCATTTACCAGAAATGATTGTAATCATATATATTTTTCAAGTCAAGTCAAATAGAATACTGTGTTTAATTAGATCAGGTCTGTCTGTGTGCTCACAGCTGGCAAAATTTATATCTTTGTTCCTTGGCAATATGTAGAACATAGAAACTATGTTTACGCTGTAAAGATTCTTGTAAGCTTTTGTAAATACATAAATATTGTATTAAAGTAAAATTTTCAAAAGCTTTATCGATGAGTGATGTTTTTGGTCAAATTTAATGAACGTTTCCTTAATGATATACCACTCCTATTTTAACAATTTATAATTCTTGGCTTGACCCTTTTGAACAAAATAAAAACAATTTCACAATAAAATTTGTTACCTGTGTGATTCTGATATTTTTATGTTTAGAATACAAAAATAAAAAAAATACTTTAATTCGGGCTGAAGGGGGTGGGCCAACTATGTATACGTATGGGTCGGTCATAAATTCGAGTTTGTCCTGCCAAAAATATTATAGGAGTTCGGACGGCCAATTACAAGTAGCAATTAGTTTTCTTTCCGGACGCAAGGGGCCGGTGCGGCGCGCGCTCGCGCTATTAATTCCGTTAATTAAACAAAACGGCGAAGTTCGGGTCGGCGACGGCGGCAGGCGGCCCGCCGGCGAACGAATCGGCGTTCCGGACACGCACGCCGGACCGAACACAAATAATCACCGGAACAAATTGGCGTGTAACGAACTTGGCGGAGATTTACGGTGCAGATATCGCTGGCTGCCCGCGAGTAGCCTGAAAGAATTGTTCCCATTATTATTTTTATTCCAATCAATTGTGTGGATTAGACGATGGCGACGGCAGCTTAAGTTTTAATACAGACAAGCCAATTATTATTTATGTCTTATTAGTATATGTTATTTGCTATTAGATATGAAGGTACCTACACTTCCGCTGCTTACCGTAACCATCACCATGGTTCATAGGAAGTATTAAGGTCTTTTAAATCTGCAGTATCAAAATTCCTTAAACGATAGTAGCTAACGATAGAAAATATCCGGCGCTGCCACCATTATGGTTACAAAAGAGTTGAACCCATTATTGTTTTTATTCCAATCAATGATGTGGACTTGATGACGGAAGTTTTTAATAGAGATAAGTCAGTTATTATTGATGTTTGTTATAAGATAGGAAATAATTTAAAGATATGAATCTGGAAACAATATATCACATGCAGGTTCAATGAAGTCTATCGCATTAAATTACAATGTCTTCTTTATTGAGTGCTGGATTTAAATAGACAACAAAAAGAAGTTAATGAGTGAAGTTATTGTCAGTTCCAATTTGATCACACTTCGAAAAAAATTTAAAGTAGCAATTGATTTCCGGTAGGAAACCGCGTCGTTGCCGTTACAATGTTCTAAATACAAATTTCCATAAAGACAGTTTGAAAAATAATTTATTATTTTTTCTTCGATAAAACATGACACGTGTTAAATTTTACTCCCTGAACATAGGTAGAAGTTCATCTAATATTCCCGATGCTATCTACTTAGATCGGTCTTCCATCATGGGTGACAATCTCATCTACCGACGCAATATCGAATTCCGTTCTGTCTCGGCCACCGTGATGCTTTGGCTGTTCGTCGCAGACAACATAGTAGGCGAGGTTCGACGTCCGATCACTGCTACCCAGGACTGCACTGAGCCAACAGATGGACCAATTCCGCCAAATAAATACCGCCTCGTGTTATCTCCAAGCACAATACACGAAATTTGATGATAAATAAATACAGACAGGCGCTGTTTACAAGTCGTGAGAGAACATTGGTATAGGACATGCCGAAAATACAATCCCTTTTCAATTTCAAAATGTACAGGGACAACGCTCTTAAAGGTTTAGGTTTTTTAAATATTTGCTGCAATAGGCTAGTATTCCTATAAGGAAGGTACCGTAATCGACAGACAAAATTTGGGGATTTCATTGCAATGTTTTTTGAAAAATATCTGCACCTGAACACGACAGCGTCGGCGCCCAGGCGGAACAACGTATGCAGATGAAATTTGACATATATATTTAGAATTACAGGGGACGAAGTGGATAGTATTTTTGTGACCATATGTGGCCAATGTTACATGCATTGTCTTAGGCCTGTGTTAATACCCGCTTCTCAGCTCAGCCATATTTAAGCTAAGCAATATTTACGCTAGCTACTTTTCACAAAATGACAATTCTTATTCATTTATTACGTAAATTTAGAAAAGTTATCCTAAGTAACTATCAAGATTTTCCATTTTTTAGCTGCAGTAAGTCTATTTCCGCAAATTCTAGCTTTCCGGGAGAAAACCGTGTCAACGACGATAAAGTAGTCCGCGTTTTGCACCAACGTGTTGCAAGAGGCATTTAGGACCTAACAGTAAGACAGCTACGAATAGAATGGAACATTTCAGCAATTTTAGTTATATTTATGTGGGATATTGGGTGTAGAAATAACGAACCAGATAGAAAATGTCTTTATATTTCGACAAACTTCAAAAAAAAAAAAACAAAATACAATTCAATTAATAATAACTGTTTTCTATAGTAACAATACAAATCTACTGTGCGACTACGATACTTTATATACAACTATCTACAAGTATGGTGACAAACCAGATCCCACAACTCGGCCACTCCTGACACTCAAATCGTCCTCGATTTGATTCAATTGTACCTAACATTTTAGCCTGGGTATCCAAAAATTTCGGAGTACGAGGTCTTCCGTTTCTCCGTTGTGCTCCTCCTTCATGTAGTGCTCTTGAAGGCTTTGCGCAATGGTCATTGATATCTCTTGCGAACAATCTTCGGCGATGATTTCGGCATAATCGATTTCCTTGTTCCAAACTTTGCACTTTGATGTCGGGTTTACTTCTGGTTTATTCTCTTCCTCTACTGGTGTCTCCTTTTTCGCTATTAGTGTCTTCTCATCATACCTCTTCCCTGGTTCTCGTTCCTCGATGCTTTGGTTTGCATTAAGATTCAAATGTAACTTTTCCACCAACCTAGTCTTGAGTTTCTTCCTCCTGGTGACATTCTTAGGCTGTTCTTGTTTCAATGCCTGTTGTTCGAATGTCTCTGTTTCTAATGTGTCTGATTCTTTGTATGGTTCTTGTTTGGATGCTTCTTCTTTGGGTGCTTCTTCTTTGGGTGCGTCTTCATTGGATGCTACGTCTTTGGATGCTACGTCCTTGGATGCTACGTCTTTGGATGCTACGTTTTTGGGTGCTACGTCTTTAAGTCGGTCTAACTAGTCCTCGATCAGTGGTAAAGGATATCTATCCTTGACAATTTGAGCGTTAATTTGCCGGTAGTCAATGCAGACTCTAGTTTTCCCATTCTTCTTCTTTGTTAGCACAACTGGGCTGGCAAATTCAGATGTACTAGGTCTAATAACTCCTTCGCGTAACCACTCTTCTAATTGTCTCTCTAACTCGTCTTTTTCTTTTTGTGCTAATCGCCTGGGTCTCTGATAAATAGGAGTTTCTTCTTTCAGGAAAATTTTTGTCTTTATCCCCGTGCTTCTACATTTGTTACTAACCGGATCATATCGTTCTTTTATCTTTCTCAGATCGTTGACTGTCTCTAGATCTGAGAGGTGGGTTAGATCCAATGCTTCTTCTTCGACTTCGTAGTCTATGTCCAAAATATCAGCTTTATCACTGGTTTTCGGACTGATTAAGCTTTTAGTATCCGCCGTTTCAACTGGATTCCACTTGGTCCCATTATAAAAGTTGTTGCGGTTAGTATTGGGCGACCCAATACTAGATTCGGTGTCATGGTGTTATCTTCAACTAAGTGTAAATCAGTCGAAAACCTATGTCCATCGATGGTTACTTTGGCGTTGAAGCTTCCTAAGGTTAACGTCTTCATCGCACCAAACCCAGATAACTCAATAGGCTTACCAATCACTTCGGGTTTACCAATTTTATAGTACTGCGAGAATTTGATCAGGTTTACGTCACTACCAGTATCAATCAGTGCATTAATGTCGACATCATCAATACGGACCATCTTCATTGAATACCCCTCATCCCGTACAATCATCACACCATTTGGACGTCTTGTAGTCTGCTTGTCACCACTGTTGGGGCAGTTAAGTGCAATATGCCCTGGCTGGTGACACGCGTGGCAAATTCTTTGTTTCGTTTGTTTTGGGCAAGCCGATGCGAGGTGTCCAAATTCCCTGCAGAGATGACAACGCCTATCTTGCAAACTTTCTAGACTCCATGCTGCGTGTGGCTGCGCAAAATTATGTTCCGGTCGGCTGGATGGAATCTTTTCCTCGTAGTTTTTCAGTCTGATTAACAGATCTTATATTACCTTTCCTCGCTGTCGCCACCATGCCGTAGAAATACTCTTGGCAGGTCTCACTCCTTCGCTTCCTTCGCCTCATTAGCTCCGCATGGACTGCTGACTCATCGCAATGCGACGGAAAGGCACGAAGAAATTCAGCTTTAAATTTCTGCCATGATGTTACGCACTCTGGAACGCCATCATGCCATACTCGCGCCGCACCACGAAGTTTAGATGCTCCTTGCAGAATTAATTATCTTCCACGCCGTAAGCTGCACCAATCTGCTCAATTTTAGCAATCCACTGCTTAGCTGTCAAGTTTGTCAGCCTTGACGGGTTAAACTCGGGTATCGTTATCGTAATTTGCTTGATACTGTCATGCACTGTCAACGTTTGGCGAATCGATGAAGAGTCCATCGTCTTATACAATATTCCTCTTTCACGTTCCAACAACTCTCTTTCACGTTTTAGCAGTTCGTGTTCCCACTGGATCAGTTGCTTTTCATCTGCAATACTTTCCTTACCATTTCCACCATCCTTCTCCATTTCGCAACCCATTGCGTTTGCATATGCCTTCACTGCCACAGGCGTACTAGTACTTGCCCCATGCTGTACATACTCATTTTCTTCTTCCATTGTTTGCTGAATTCTACCACTCACCACACCGACGCCGACGCTTCGACAGTTACCAAATTGACACACAGCGCTCGGTACTCCAGACAACGTCACGTCCTTCTCAAACTGATGCTCACCAGCCTCACCACTGATGCGCTCGGCCCAAACCACTTTTTCACATGTTCTTCTGTCCATTATTTCTTCTTGTCCCGGACGAGCCCCCAATTTTGTGTAGAAATAACGAACCAGATAGAAAATATCTTTATATTCCGACAAACTTCAAAAAAAAAAAAAAACAAAATACAATTCAATTTATAATAACTGTTTTCTAAAGTAACAATACAAATCTACTGTGCGACTACGATACTTTATATACAACTACGACTATCTACAAGTATGGTGACAAACCAGATCCCACATTTATTTCTTAAAATTGTTTTTCTTTGTCCGTTGTTGGCAAGACATGATGAATGACTAGCAAGAGAGTAAAATGCGTAATGTCATCTCAAATATTTAGGGTAATAACACAAAATACCAAAAAAAAAAACAACTTACAGAAACAAAGAATCTCTAAGGACCTACACAGTCTAGGGCGGTACAATAAAATAACCCAAGTTTAGATTATACTTTAGTAGGTACATGAGATCTACTTACGTATTTGCTTCTCAAATTATGTTTATTAATACGTGTACATCGCAAGGAGTATTTTCAAATAAAAAGGAGAGAATACAGCTGAATGTCGATGTGAATGATACATCATCCAACAAAAGAAAGAAATAAAGTATTTGGAACTCAATATACAATAAAATGTGTCATGGAACTCACTCATCGAAACATTAATAAAGAAGAACGCAAGAACCGTAGTCGCCTTTCGTACAATGAGAGCATTCATACCAAAATATCTAAAAGCAGCAATTTATAATAGCCTCTACACAGTCAACATAAACTACTTGGTATATATGTATTTTAAGCAACACAACTTATTAAAATAAATTACTTAAAATATTATATAACATTGATCGAAATACCCCAACAGCTGACGTACATATAGAAAAGCAAATGAATTAACATCGCCACAGAGAGTAACATTAAATAAAATCTTATATTGATCTACAGAATACACACAAAAGTATAAAGCAAAACTTCAACTAACCAAGTCAGCAGACGTACATGGCTACAGAACGCGAAGAGAACTGCTCCAATCTTGAATTGCACGGACATTGCATTCTGGAATTCATTGCCGAGCAGCCTAAAGTTCCTCTCTTACTATAGCTTCAAACCCGGAGTTAAATTATTGCTCAAACAGAACAGAGAAGCTAAACATATCAGACGTTCCATAGGCGCGGGCGATCATAATGGCAACTCTGACCTGACTACTGCTGCAATTGACGGAAGCTGTTAGGGGTGTATGAATCTTGGGTTGATGTTGACTACATCTTTAAAATTGAAAGATTTATTTTTATACGTATTTATAATATCAGTACCGTTTGTCTTCTAGTCACAATATTGGCATTTCGTTTCATTGTAAAATACAAAATACTAAATCCGTACTTCATTACATTATATCATTAAATGAATTTGTTATTCTATATCCGGCGCAGCCGCCATTATGTCTTAGAAGTAAAAATTCAACTCCACTCTCACTGCCGCGATTAGATCGGAACCGTATAACGTTCGACTAGTGGGACTAAGACAAAGAGGCGGCAGCATAATGAAGACAGACTGTTGCTATGATTTGATTACGACGACACCATCCGGCCCTGTGGAGTTCTACCGTATACGGACAAAAGATGCACGCTTTCTACCTCACCCCCTACTACCCCTTTCAAACCCTCGCGACACGTAGCAACATTCGCATACGTCGGAGGGAGGTTTCGAGGGTTTAGGGGTTTTGGGTGCAGTAATTAAATGTTGACTGGCGTTCGCGTATGTAACTAACTGTTGAGTTTTGCCTCCGTTTTCTCTCACCAGGCGGATGTTGATATTGTGTAGAGTTTGCGAAACTCGCTGACTTTATTTTCCGTCGGAGTTGGTAATGAAGATGGGACAAGTATAAAGTCATAGGTAAGTGGGGTATGGGAGAAAAAACTACCTTGCCTTACTTCTGTTGTAGTTTTACAAATTATCGAGGCGTCTATTACGAAGTTAGAGGGTGATTTTTTTGCAAAATTGGGTGCAGTAAATCAGTTTCGATACTTTTTCCTGTTGTGCATCACATAGTCAATAACAAAAGGAAAAATGTTTATTTGAGATTGACACATAACACCTAGTCGATGACTAATCAGTTATTTTAACTTTTAGTTTAATAACTTGTAACAGTTATTAAACCTGAATTGATAACTTTATGCTGCTTGCAACTTTATGAAGTTTATCTGTCGCATCTTCTATGGTCCAAAATAGCAATATCGTCTCCAAACGTTGCCAGGGTGCTATAAATGTAACATTTGAAATAATATTGTACTGAGGTTGGATTAAATAGTAATGCAATCTTTTTTGTTTCAGGTGAGTGTTACATTTAAAACAAAAGCGTCTAACGACAACATGCCGACAAAATATCTGTAAGTCTTCTAACTTGTCGAACAAACACTTATCCAGTTTTAATGGAAATTTATACGAGTGAGTGTTTCATATGAAGTCATTTGGTGTTCACTTTTAAAGTATAGTAAGAGGAAAATAAAAGCAGTCGTAGCGCCAACTTCAACAACAACCAAATAAAATGAATCAATACTATATAAATTAGTTATAATCGTCGCAAAATATGAACTGTTAAATTGCAATTCTTTTTCTGACATATTTAGTTTATTAGAAATTCAATATTAGAACATTTAATTACGTAAGACTAACTACACGAATCAGCGATGATGAATTTTGATGTATGCGATGCCTTCATTTTATGAAATACGGGCAGGCGCCAACACTTCAATGACAACTTGACGTCCTTGTAGTTATGAAAGTAACTACTTTATAGTTCTACTTTTGCTTGATATGAAATGTGAATAAAACATTTCCAAACTCCACCTTACCCAATTATCGTGATTATTACATGTCTGCCAACGAACCCTTACATTTCGAAACGTCATTTCAATTACGACTACACACGTGATCCTGTCAGGACGCAGTCCGCCCAGTAATTTATGTCGATGGTGTTTTGTTCGTTGTTTTCCGGTAGCAATTCCCCGTGACCGTTTATAAATTACACCCCTCTGTTTTTGACAAGGACCGCGTCCAAGAGTGTTTGTTGACCTCGCCTGTTCCAAACACACGTATACAAACCCGAGCAACCTACTAAACTCTAGTTTGGTTTATATTAGTCGATATGCTCGTTGTTATTGTTTGTATACGTCGCGCTATAGAAAACAATTAAACCTGCCGCACGCATCGTAATTAAATGTCAACAATGATTACCGACTTTTGAGTGTCATTGGACGTTCAGTTTTATTCCAGCCCATCCCTGAAAGTTTGGAATAAATATGATACTCGAAACTTTATAAAATTCATATTTGGTTGGTCGGAGGTTGGGAGGATTTTATGCGATGTGGGAATGCGAACATGGGCGAACACCGGAAACACGGCGTCAAGGGTCCTCAATGTACGTGCCTAATGGGTTAACCTTCCAAAACAGACTCTGTACACCCGCCGCTATAAAATTAATTAACTAATTATCAAGTGAAGAGATTTTGTTTGTTGGAAGTTACGTGAGAATATTGCACCAAAATCATCGTATCAAAATATTTTAATTTCAAAATATAGTATGTCAAACTTGATATCTGCCTATCTACATGATCGATTGAGGTTTCAGGATTCTGGGATTTCAGAAGAAACACCTAATCGACTATTTCAAGCACAATTTGTAATCTGACCATAATTTTACTTGGGTGAGCGGTAATATTGTTCTATCAAAATACTTTTTCACTACTGTTGGACTTAATTTGACGCAATTTTCTTCTTAATAAGGAAAAGGAAATACTTTTTAAAAGATCTTTTAAACGATACCAAGTTTATTAAATTTCGTTCGGCCATTTTTAAATTCCGTTCGGCATTTGTTTACAAACATATGCCAATACCCCCACCACTTTATTTTTAGAGATAGCGCAAAAAGTGCTTCACAAAAAAAGACTAGAATTTATCTAAGCCTTAAAAAGCATATATTTTTGTTGCTTTTTGTTTCGAGAAAAACCACATTTTTTAATTTATTGGCGGTTGCGCCACCAATCACCATCTTAGCAACCTGAAAATAATTTCCAGGATTTTCTCTTGGCCACTTTAGTCATTAATTTTTTTACCGCAAGTCTATGTAATGAGTAGTTTCCGAGATACAGTACTTTGCACGCTTATTTGGCCACCCTGTTCAACAAGGTAAATGTGTAGTTCGTACCTATTTCCCGTCATTGAATTAATTAATGCCCAACTATAAATGATGCAACGTCGTCCATCAGCAAACAAATCGATGTACAGGTACTCAACGTATACTCAAATGTGACGAGAAGGAAGTTATGTTTTACGATGTGGACAGTTGCCTAGGTTCATTTTGTTTGTCCCCATTCATAAATAATACATGTTACTGGTGGCGACGCCGACGCGGCGTCGAAACGGCTGCCCATAAATGCGAAATGCATGAGTTTCTGATGCTGCCGTTGCGGTGCCGAAACTAAATTCACCGCAGAGTTAAGACGAACTTTGGGCGACTTTTTCTCCCTGCCGTGCCGCCAGTGTCATTTGTCTGCACTGTTAAAGCGATGCGGATACCATAGTTTGGCCACAGTTTGGCTCTAGGTACCGCCGAACTAGGTCAAATTGTAAAGCAATGCGTCGGTTTCAATTGTCAGTATAAACATATCTGACTATATTTACAAAATCTATATGCACAATTATAAAGTGTATATAAAAAGTAAAATTAATTTACTGAGTCGTATTGCTGTATACGTCCTGGATGTGCGATTATAGTGCACATCCAAATAGAATATTTTTAAATTGAGTTATCCTACGTATTATGCAAAACACTTGGACCCTCATAATAAAATAAATTATACTTACACGAGGTTTCTCTATAAGGGGTAAATTTACAAATTAGATGGACACCATTGGTCTTAAGGGCATCCGTAGTATTCGATATTAAATTTTGATTCGGAATGCGAGCCGCGACCAGACAATGGGAAGAAGGGCGCGCGAATGGTGAACTTTTATTGAATGCTTTATCGGGTCGAGGATAACGGCGTGTGCCGTCGTCGTCGTGGAAAAAGTGAGCACGGTCATTAAACCGTGAAAGTGGCGCGGAAGCAATATCTAGAGGGGGCGGTAGAAAAGGTGGCATTCGTTCGCCCCACTGTACCTAAACATACGGTTAAATGATCCACGGAATATGGTTTTATATTTTCCAACAAATATAACTATCCGTACCCAAGCATCGATCGACCTGCACCATATTCTCCACGCTATAAAACATTTTACGACCCTATAAATATCGCCTTATATTCATAAGCTATGCATTGGTATTATTCGCACTATTTGTTTTCTTTTTGTATTTTTATTTTTTTAACGCATGGCGGCGGGATTACATCAACATACAGGGTGTAAACTAATTCACTATATTTCTGGGTTAAGCTCTAGTGACTGTAAATTCGCAGCACGTTAAGATAAGTTTACAACGATTTAACTAAATTATTGACAGTTACACTTATATAAAATTGTACATAGCAACAATTGTCGTTTATCCCCAGTTAGAGTCATATTGATTGAATAGCCGGTCCTTTGTCTGTTCGTAGTCAATGAGGCGAGAAAATGCGCGTTCCATCTGATAATGTTTATCTGACCGTACGCTGTACGCGCCAGACTACGCGGACGTCCGGCTCTATGTGCGGCGGCCGTGCGTCGGTCGGTCCACCTTCTATGGAAATGGAAAATTATAACAGGGGTGGCCGGGCGGTCGACAACACAATAATAAACCGGTTGGAAACGGGTCCGGCTCGTTAATATATTCATGTCGATGGAATTGTCACCTAGCATGCGACCTCCCCACACATACACAGATATCCAACCGGGGGTTTCATGTAATTAACCATCCGGAATTGGGATACGTGTGTGCGTTTGTGTGTGTGTGTTTTTGTACGGTGAATATGTGACAATTGTACCTATAGAACGTGTGGACGAGTGTTGCATGCGTTCATTACGCCAATGAACCGCAAATAACCGGGAATATTTTAAATTTAGATTTTGTTGGTAATTAGACGGTATTACGTGATGTTGGCCAGGGTACGTATGTCCGAAACAATGCGGATTAAGCTGCACACGGAATCATCTATCTGCCTTCTTCTATTGGCTTAAGGTTGAAAGAGATCGATAGCCAAGAATCCCCAGTCACCATTTCGAAGAATATCATATGTGGCTGAAAATGTCCCAGCAGTTCCATGAACGGAATGTGTAATAGTACAAGGCGCATTTTTAACAGAAAATGTTTACATTATGTTAGATAGGGTAAAATAATTTTGCAATTTAGTGGTTTGTAAAAATCAAGATCATTTATGAAAATATTTCTGGACAATAAAGAATCAATAAAACATGTGTAACTACATAGCGACCTGTCAGGATTGGCAGTTTTAGTGTCTCAAATGGAAACCTTTGTGGTTTATGGTAATGGGCATTGAATGGATTATGAAAAAAGAAACAAATGTATACACGTAAAGTCCTGTATAGCTATGTGTCAGATAAATTGTTTTTGTTGCCCCAGTTTTGTGTAAGAGGTTTTGACCTGGGTCTGTTTTTAATCGTAGCGTAGCAAACAGAGCGGTCAAAATGTAATTTACTTTATATCAAATTCACACGGAGGACGCGAGAACTGTCTTTGAAACCTTGAGGGTTTGGTATCGCTAAATTTTTAGAAGCCAATAATAATCGTAAATGAACACAAAGTATAACCTTAGGGTGATTAAAAGTCAAATTCTAACCAAAACAAATATATTTACAAAATGAACAAAAAGATTAAAAACCCTTCAGATCGAGTGTACAATAATCATTGAAACTCTTGACACAATGATAATAGTTGGAGAGAAAACGGATGACAGAGACATAATTATTTTATAAAAATTACCTAAATTGTTATTGGCAAATTTACATCAGCAGAGATGGCTACACTTGGCACACACACACAGAAACAAAACACAAGGGCCTAAAGCCCAAACAAATTGAACTACGTCATTCGACTTCTAAACCACGACCTCGACTGATATTTTAAACATACAAATCTAGGAAGGCCTTCTCCCACCAAATACACAACCAAAGTTCGTTATTTTAGCAAAAAGTTTACATCCGCCCTCAGGCCACAGAAAGTTGCCCAAACTTCTAGAAAAAATCTGTATTCATACCACATTCTTGTGAGCAGGTCAAAACGTCTCTTGAACAAATAACTACCCCTGAGTCATCTGTTTATTATATTATATACAACCGTTTATTCTACTCAAACCCAAAACAAAAGACGAAACCCCACGTATGACATTTGTACACCATGATTAGTAATCTATTACTTGAATGAGTTGTTGTTTGACCTATCTGACTGTACGTGTGGGTAAATAGACCGGCCCTTATAATTAAAAATTGACTCTCAAAGTTGACAATTAAACTTTAAGGCCGTTTCTACATTATGTAATTATCCAAGCTTTAGAGGTTACGAGTAGAGGTGATCAGTTTTGTTCTTGCTTTCGTTACTAAATTTGTTGACGTTTTATATGTCAATTCCTAAAGCGTATAGCCAACATAAATTCAAGAAAAACATTAAATATTTAGATTGGAGACTTCCGCGGTCCGAATCACTAAGTTCTAGGTTTTCTCCCGGAACTATTTCCAATGAAGGAATATAAATTTAAATGGTAAATAGTTAATTAGTTCAGAACCAAACTTTTATAATATTTTGAATTCTAATCAACTAGTGGCCATTGCCCAATCTGTCAAAGAGCCTTACCATTTATAGACCACCTGATGAATAAGTTTCGGTTTCTTCAGACGTGTCATGATGACGTATAATCTCATGTGTGGCACATTTTGTAGTTAATTTGAGTTGATTAATGCTATTGCCAAAAATAAATATACATTAATCATCGGACTTAAAATTGTGCATTAATAGTCCAAAATGAAAGATTTTTTTAGAGAAAAAAATAGTTTAACAAAAGTTTTAACAAAAAATATCTGTTATGGTAGATACTTGCATATTGAATAGTACTTTAGAGAAAAATAGTTCTAATAAAAGTTTATTCCTCATTTTCAGGTTAGTTAGATCCCTATGTAAAAAAATTCTTAACGCTAGGTGCAGCGGGTTTTTCGTAAATTCTCTAACATACCTATAATTATCGAACATACATATGTTCACAAGTTTTTGGCAAATTTGGGTTCCTGGGATTGCGAAAGGTGCATTTCCGTCGAAGAAGTGGGGGTCAAATTTTTATTAGTAATAACTCCCCTAAACAGTAACTTATCGGCAAAAATGTGTCCAATAAACATCCGGTCTCTTGTATGTTACCATTATTATCATCCATTGCACGATATTATTAAATTATAACAGACGTATTTATCGCTGATAGTGCGGAATTCAATGTATGTAAATCTCATCAAAAGTTGATTCTGCACTAGAAAACCGTTAGGTACATATTCTTATAGCTTCAGCACCACGCTTTCAGCATACAAGTTAACGCTTAGTAACAAATTCATATTTCTCAAAGTTTCATTCCGCAAACATATTACAAAAAACATATTACTTATTCCAACGCTAATTTGAATTATCAATATAGCACAGAACTAAGTATATTACCACATATTACATATACATTGAAGAGTTCTGTGGGACACGTTGGATATTACGCACCTGTAAGTACCTTTCGAATGACAACACGCTTATATAGCGGGGTAGGCACATGAAGGACATAATTGGGACAATTACTGGAGCCGTTCTTAATTTTGCTTTCATGCGCCCCTTTCATTACGGCATTGTTTCTGTTTGTCGGTGGTGGGTCGAAGTGAAAAATGTAGATTGCTTTTTAACGACCTTTAGTGACGACGCAAACGCCTACGAACGTACGGTTTCAGTTCTACAAATTCACAAATTCAGTTACCGTCTACAGACTACAATGACTTAAAAATAGACGAGGCGAGGTTGTGGTCTGGGTCTACATGATTGGTTTTGAGCACTGCACATAAGCAAGTTCTGAACGGAAAAAACTGGAGGCGCAAGTTTCCACAAGAATACGGCATAGATTGCAGAATAACTTTCACTGTACTGAATTAAAGATCATATAAGATTACATACAAATGGATAGATTAATATCGAATAACTGGATATGGAAGTGCATGTTCAGGTTATAATATTAGAAGAATATTTGAAATAAAGAAATGAAAGGCTTTATTCCACCAGAAAATTGAATTGAACAAATTAAAACAACAAAAAGTCTTCCAATGTTTTGTATGTATTCATTGTACGATTTTTAGGGCGTTTGAAAAATAAAATAATCACAAAAAATAGTAAAATATGAAAATTTACATACATAGTGACTGCTCAAGAACGCATTGGTAAGGTTCATTCGAGCGATTTGCTATACATCTAAGTTTTCTTTAGGTTGCTTGATCTATTTTCTTAAAGGTTCTCACATAGGTATCTTCTGATTGGTGCAATTATCACGTACAATTATTAGTAGTAAAACTAATTCTACCTTCTGTAGTTCGTTCGCGCGTAGAACGAAGGGCAATCTAAGTTATACATATAAGTACACAGAGAGAAAAGAAAATTTGAATGAAACGAACTGAACGAATGACTAAAATTCAATAACATAATATTTTCAAACGAAATAAACATTTTGTTTAAAGAACTCTACTTTCTTTTTATGTAAAAAAACTTTCTTTACTATTTGACAATTTAGTACTTGACTTAATAAAATCGAATGTTGATTTAAAAACTACAAATTTTGATATAATCAAATAGTACTTTAGTTTCAGTAAAGTATACTTTCAAATTAGAGAAATATTGCGACTGAATTAATCATTAATTAAAATTTTACTATGTTTGGATTATAATCATGGAACCTTGATTATATGTATAATCCAAACATAATTGAGTCGAAAACCACAATAAAATTATGGTAGACTCATTAGATTATTTTACTCCACGGTAATCTTTACTAGACTAAAGACTTATTTCCAAATGAAGAGTAACCAGAATACCGCTCGCATTCTGTACTTCAGCTGATATAGCCCGAAAACTGCCAACGCGTGCGTAGAGAACGTCAGCGCCATCTCCCCGCCAGTAAACATAACAATAATTTTTAATGAAACCGATCTTTTTTGAATCAAACACATAATCTTTTTACTCAAAACTATTATCTTTCTCTTCCAAAGAAAATATTTGCTTACCTCAAGGCCGATCTTTATGTGCAAGAATGCAAAAGTACATAACCTCTAAATTGAGAGCCTTGCATTTTCTTCTGTAATGGTCCAGCACGTATTTTGTCATCTAAAGACGAAAAATAACGTTTGAAAAATAACATTCCCGACATTTAACTGGTGTAAACTTGGTCCTTTTTTTAGCCAATTACAAGTGTCAAAAATGTATATAGATATAGTTCCAACACTTCGTTTCAAAATTTCCACGTTTTTTGTGATGTGAGAACTGTAGTTAATAATTCTTCTGTAAAAGGTCATTTATATCAATACTACATTAGTCTACAGTTAGCATTGAACTATTTTGTATGCCACTAGACAATATACCGACAACAAACTGGATCAATTACATTCTCACTAATGATACACGCGTGACCAGTTTGTTTCCTATTTATAAGAAACCGCTCATTATAATTGAAGATTCTCAATTGTAATAGACCGCTACCCGCTGCTGCTATATTTCAACCCTTGAGCGGCTTTCCTATAAAGGGCAAAAGCACAGTAAAAATGAAAATTTGACAAATAAGCATTAGGCGCTCTTTTGCTTTATGTAATTCCAAAAATCTCAGAGATTACAGATAACCAGTTTTGTTGTTGTTTTCATTACTTATTTTTTCTTAACAACAACAATTAACACAAACAGAACCTTGAGGTTATGCGTGATCATAAATATACTATACTTTGCCCCGGGCTTGTCGCCACTATATGGATAGGTTAATCAACATCCAGGACTTTACGTGTAGGTGAATAAAACAGCCCTAATTCTGATTAAATATTATGTGGCCAATTTAAATGTAATGTCAATTTAATGTTTGACATAACACCCTAGAATCAATGAGATATGGGAAACAACATTGTAATTTGTTAAACTAATAAACAAAACCAAAACAAATAAATAATTCACCCACGGCCATATTCTACCCCTACTTGCCAACCTTCAACATAATTTGCCGCAAACAAGTAAACATTTGCATAAAATGGAAGGTACCATGTTTTCGAATGCACTAAATTTTCGCCAATCGCTGATTTATGCTCACCAATGTATTTCACATTCATATATATGTGGCCGGGCGGACGCCTCTGGTCACGGTTTACTAGTTTTTGGCTTCGCATTTCGACACGAGATCGATGTGTGTTAATTATTTTTCTATTATCGTGGGTAATTAACGCAGCAACAGCAGTCGTTCACTTTACATTGTCCCAACGATTCTGGGCACAATCGATGATCAATGTACAAACATAATTGAAATGTCAACGGATTTTGCAGTACGAGAGCGACCCACAGATAGCCGCCGAATTGATGTTGTCGACTGAATATACATATGCTGCAAAATACTGATATTTTTCACCCTTTTTTTGAGTTTTACTGAAAGTATCTGTTACTAACGTAACTTAATGTTCTGCTTGTTAGAATGCGAAATTCCATTAACTTTGTTTAACTTGATAAAGAAGAGTTCTATACCACGAGCATAGCCAGTGCCACAGCACTTCGAATAAAATAATGTAACTTTTTTTATCCAACATCATGGGATTGTTTTTGCATCTCTATGGACATTCGACCACTTTGTACTGAGTACTGACGGATGAAAGTTTTGAATAATTTTGCTCGGCGGAAAAAGGTGCAGAATATGTCCGTCAGATGACTCACAACCAATTTAAAAAATAGAAACATGGCATTATGGTTTTCTTGACGATGTGAGTTGTGAGTATTACATTAATATAAAATCGTGAATTTGAAATAATAATGTTTGCTGTCCTCCGATAAGATGGAGAATACTCTTCATATTTCCCCTTCCACCGCAATATACAATTGGTACGTGTATCATACAATATTTTGGATATACAAGCACATTATAAGACCTTATTTGACATGCACTCAAAGGGTCACTTTATGACATTCAGTTTAAAAATGTCAGCAAATGCGTTACCGCTAACCGGTAACCAAGGGCGATAAGTAAACACATTTTAGCACTAGTCAAAAAATTTCGCTAAGTGGTGGTTTTTCAATACTGATTTAAGCCATGACCGAAGTTCAGGACTGCTTTTTAGTGTCTAATAACCAATTAATCTTCTCTAATCTGACAGTTACCACGGTTACTGAGGAGTTCAGAAGAACGTAGAAATAAATCAGTATTGAAAAACTAACCCTGTGAAACATATTTCTATACATATACAGTATACAGTCTAGGGTGGGTTGCCATTGTATGGAAAAAAAGAAAACTATCTGATTTATAGCGGGTACAGGAAGAAAAGGGTGCCAAATTATGACATTAGATCGTATATAGAATTTTATTACAATTGGATACCATCTTCTGCATCCGGATTGACTTTGAAAATACTAAAAATTGCAAAAAAAACGTATTTTTGATAGGTCGTTAGAGCATGGTGAAAAAAGTTTTAAAATATATGTGTGTATAAAACAAAAAGATATGTGCAACAAAACCACTATATAAAACGATAAAACAATATAGCAGACGCACGACGCGAAACGTCTCTCAATGCACGATTAACGCCTCACAGTGTCACACCATATATCGGTTATCGGTTCTATTTCGTAAGCAGACAATGTTTTCTTTAAAATGTAATCAAAAGCATAATAATAAGTTGATTCTGCATACCATATTTTCAAATTGAAACGTATATAAAACAAGGAATGTTTTCGAAATTTTATTGACAATCCGGAGGCAGTTAGACTTATTAGAATGTAATAATATTTCACATATGTAATTTCAGCGCCCTTTAGCACCCTTTTATCGCTAGGCCCCTTGCGAAAGTAAAAAGAAAAGAAAATGACACACCCTCAACACGACGAATGTCAGTTTGACGTTAATGCTCAGGTCATTTCATGATTAGTTTTGAGTTTTTACAAGATTTTTCTCTAATATGATGTCCCCAAACACTTTTCTATTCTTCGTATATTCTTACTGTATGTAATTAATGGCGGCTTTTTTGTATAAAAACACGGCTAGAAACCACCACCTAAGTATTAGTTTCTCTAGTTTGTATTTTCTTTTGAGATGCCAAAATCGTTGGGACGAATAGCAAATATAATGTAGTCCGTAGATATTTTTGTTGTACATCAATCAATTTAAAAGTTTTCACGATATAACCTCTACCCAATTAATAATTTCCCTTAGAAAAGTGCTCGATAAATTTTCTCATCACTGTACCGACATAAACTTTCCGGCTGTGTTTGAGTTTCCTGTCAAGCGGCACAACTAAATTTCTTCGGAATTAAAGACGGACAAGAAAAATATCGGTCTCATTAGAGTAGCTACATAAATTAATTGGACATGTCGTTTTTTTTTTAACTACCGCTTTGAAGTCTAACGTGTTGGCAGTGCCTTTAAACTTACATTGGGTGCTAAAACATAGTTAGCAATCTTGTTAACTAATAGGAAAAGATGTTAAAAGATGTATACAGTATAAATAGTATATTTTTATGCGGGGCAATGGTGATGCATCTTGCACGTAGGATCAAATAACTAAATTATTTCGAAATGAAATAAAAGGTTTTCACGATGTTTCTGTTTTTGGATATCTCTATCCTATGTATAAATTTAATAATGGGATTTTTATATACATTAAGTTTTAAATACATTAGGTAAACAAATATATTCTTGGGGGTTTTTATTAAATATATACAAAAAACGGTGGGAACTTATTTCGTTATTTTTTGTTAAGATGAGTTGTTTGATATTTATTGTACTAATTGAAAGTAAGTAGTTATCCGCATAACACGTTCTCAGTCCAAGTGAAACCAAACAAAAAACGGCACTATACTGACAGTTGAGAAACCGTTCAAAAGTTTGCTACTTTGCACTATATTACTCGTAACACATACCTGCACTCGGACTCTCAAACTGCGGAACTTCCTACACGAATCCAGATTTATCAAAATTTAAGTCAATGATGTCATATCGACGCGTAAAGGATCGTTAGTGAGCATTGACGCCATTGACGATGTGTTCAAACAAGTGTATTCAAACAAGATCCGACAAAGCCGTGGAACCTGAGAAATGAATAATGACGATACAATCAGCGGTGGATTGATTATTATTGGTCGGATATTTGTATGCGTTGGCGATTAGCTTTCGCGTTTTATGACGATTTAAATGTGGGTTTCGCGTTCGCAGGCTTGTTCATTTTGCAGCGCGCACTCGCAAAATTAATAGGGAGCTGTGGCGACGTGCGACCGCAGTGTGACGTTTTTATAGATGACGCTGAATGTAATTACCCCGGTGATTAATTTTGATGGGCGGGTTAAATTAAATATAGATTGGGATTGAAAAAAAAAACTTGTTTTCTCAGAACCATCCTCCAGGCTAGCTAGACTTGAATGTAGCAAAATATATTAATTGAATTTCAGTATATAAATCCTATTTGTTTTAACCCAATTATCCCATGCTCTCTCTAAAGTTTGGCGGTCACTTTGCTGAGTTTGACATCGCCATAAAACTTTCACCAGGCTTGATTGAACTATGTACTTTAAAAATAGAAGGAGTAGTAAGAAGTATATTATAGATAGAACTCCTGGCGTCTTTTGCGTTGCAGTCTTGGTAAATATTATGCTTGGATACCTACATATTATGTAAATAATGAATTTCATAGTGCAAATATACAGCAACCGTAATAAAAACACTACTACAATTTTGAAATCATTTTGAACCTAAAGCCTTACAAATACGTATCAGTCAATGTCAAATTTAAAGATAAAGCATTCTTTCGGGCAATACTAGTGTCACTTTTTTACTTTCCAACTAGTACCCTAGTAGTATTGTAATCGACGGAAAATGACATTTCGAGATTTTCACGGAAATACGCGTTTTGAGGTCCCCTGAATCGATTGCGATGATTTCTGAAAAATGTATATACGTATGTATGTATGTATGTATGTATGTATGTATGTATGTATGTATGTATGTCTGTGAACACGATAGCGTCCAAACGGTACAACGGATAGGGCTGAAATTTGGTACACTTATTTAGAATTACCGGGGGACGAACTGAATTGTTTTTGGTTACAATCTAACAACAAGAAGTGGCAAATGTTACAAACATTTTCTTAAGGACTTATCCTATTTTGACCAAACTGACACCAGCTCATCCTGCGGTGACTTTAAATATGTACCTATATACAAATTTTCAGATCAGTGAAATGAACGGATTAGTGTGTTTATGGAAGTGTTTATAGAAACAGGTTGACAGAATTCACAGCCTTCGTCGCTGTGTTGGGAATTGTCAGATTTTGACAAATGTTAGTGCCACTGACATGACATGACATTAACTGTCATCATGACAAATGTCATTATGTCATAGAAACTGATGTTAGGTTGGGTCTAAAGTGGCTCTGGCTTCACAAAATTGAATAATTGCAAAAGTGTTGTGTGAGTGCCACCCCAGATATTTAGAATTTATTTGCTACTTTTCACAAGACTGTTTGCAAACGCCAAAATCTGTAACAACTTTCCGACTAGTTTGTTGATACATTGATGTGTTAACACCTTCTGCAACACTTCGTGAAGCCACGGCCACTCTCGATCCCAGCTAATGTCAGTCAAAGAATAACATTAAATATCAGTGGCACTGACGTATATTTGTCATGCGCAGCCGTAGAAGACTCCGACATCTGCCAAATTGCTTCCATAAACCTTTATAGTGCCTAAATCGGTCATCCGACTGAAAAAGTCACTGGGGGATAAGCTGGTATCAATTTGGTTAAAATCGGATGAATCCTCAAAAAACGCATGTAACATTTTCTTCCGGTCGTCAGATTGTCACCAAAAACAATCCGTTCGTCCCTTGGTAACTTAAAATAAGTATACCAAATTTCGGCCAGATCCGTTGTACCGGTTGGGCGCTATCGTGTTCACAGACATACATACGCAGATACATACCTCCATACATATCCACATACATACCCACACACATACATTTATCAGAAACATTTGCAATTGATTCAGGGGGCCCTAAGATGTGCACTTTCGCTAAAATTCCGTTTTTATCGATTACATTACTTTCCTGGAAAGAAAAAATGTATCCTTAAATCACGTAAAAAACTTTATTTTTTGAGGATGACTCTTTGTTAGTGAAGAATTAATCTCACTATGAATCCAACCTGCTCTGGCTTTGACAGTTGTTGTAAGTATTGCATGTGTAGTTTCCTCTTGTGTACGGAGTACATAAATTAATTTAAAAATATATGTGTTTAATTCATTAATGTGAATAATATAATAATATAATTCAGCATCTTGATGTCTTCAATCAGAAAAAAAATATTGTGAAGTTTTAATGTTATTTCTAGAAATAAGCATACATCAATACACATCATCAAACTTTTTTTCTACAAAAAAGGCGGTGAGAAAAAGTATGGGAATGTTGACCGATTTGGCCATGCCAGTTCATGTAAAGTATGTTTTCCTGAAATATGCACACAGATACACAAACACACACACACACACAAACAGACCGATTCTTGGGACCCCAAAACGTGCATTTTGCCAAATTCTTATCAAATAGAGTATGTACCTCGCTCAAATAGTAATGCAAACGGTAAAAATAATTATGATTATTAATTCTGGTTGCGCTTTAAATGGAATTGTATATAGTAGTGCTGTTTGAATTTGGTCGGTATTGTTCATTAACTTAAATCTTTCTTGTTGAAAACTCCATATTTTATTTCTTGAGTAAATATTTTGTAATGATGTAGATTGTCTGTCTCATAAGAGAAGACTTTTATTTTAGATGTTACCTGAGAGCTTGTATTAATCCAGTTCACATTTTAAGCTCTGAATTGCATACTTTCTATTTAAGTTGAACATTCACAGATATTAACACCTACAGTCTCATAATTGCTCCATACATTCTAATAAATCAAAGATATAATTTAATTTTAGATCGTAGCTCGTAAAGATCACCGCCACGATCCGGGACAATAAATATTCATTTTAAACGGGCCGCACGGTAGAATTGAGTAACCGTGACCGATAACTCACCAGAAACTTTTCGACCAAATTACCGGGCCGTAAAATTGACCGAGGATTATTTTATTTGAGGCGAGGAAACGGTAGAGACATCACTGAGAATTTCGGTTAATTGACGTTACCTATTTTAAGAGGCTGCGGTAGATTTTTCATCCAGTTAAAAATAAGCAACCGTAAAAATTCCTCAAGATGACAGGGCATATCATACTGCCTTGGGACTCATACATAAAATACGTAATAGTGCCATATTTTTCACTATAGTTAAATAAGAATATCTTATAAAATATATATTTAAGTAGTATACAATAAAATTGCTATATCTTCGAAATAAGGTATAAATATTACAATAGCGCGGATTCATACCATATTATTAAAGAGGTGGGAAAGCAAGGAAACTAGTAGAGGCAGCATCAAAAGACAAAAAAAAATCTAAAATATGTCGAACAGGTCAGCAAATAAACAAAACTTTTGTGTCACAGAATGTATGATTGGATACGCGCTAAAAACGAGAATTGAGTCTCGTCATGAAAGATGTTGGGCACGGTGCCATCTGCGGCATGCTGCGCGAACTAATTGGGTCGTTCTGAAAACTTCCGCGGTATGCGGTCAAATAAAGAGAAACAATCGTTTTTCGGCACACAGCGCAATGCATTACGCATCACCTCCTTCAGAACTGTTCGAATTCTTTCGTTGATGGTCTATTCTTAGAGGTTGGAAAGCAGGTATTTCGAAAACAATAAATTTTTTTCGGTGGTTGCGATATTTATGATTATTATGTTTATATGCGGGCGCATCCTTTAACTAGCTCTACGCCTCCTTTTTTTGTAAATAGACAGTAAAATTGGATGATATGAAAAACACAACTGTTGTAAATTCTGCTTGTTATGCATTTACGATTCCAGCTTATTAGAACTTCTGGAGTTTGTCCGTAAGGCTTATTTTGGATAAAGTAAATACTATTTTAAACCGAGCGTTATTTTGTGATGTTTATTACTATGTGCACATAACCGACCAACAAAGTATTATACAGTATATACGCTAAATAACATTCGGCTGTTACATCATACAAACATGATTAGATAAGTACTATAATTTTTATTACCTATATGTATTAATGAATTCTTATAAATGTACACATAATGTAGTTTAAAAATAAATAAATTATGTAACCAAAATAATTTAAGTAAATTAGTTTATTTTTGATGAATATTGGTAAGCAGCCAGAAGCAACAATTTTAGCAACTTTTTCATCTAAATGGAACAACTTATTAGAGAAACACAGACTGTAATAAGTCTGTAGACATCATATAAGACAAAATGCATTAAATTTATAACTGTCACGAGATAGCGCAGTCATATATATATATATATATATATATATATATATATATATATATATATATATATATATATATATATATATATATATATATATATATATATATATATATATATATATATATATATGTGGTGAGCGTGGATTCATTTAATAATTTTAATTTATTTGGCACCATTTTTTTGTCAGGGAATGTATCACAACTGTGCCATGCATTTGCGATGGCGCGGAAAAGCTAACGAGATTATTTTATATTTACCAAAACTCCACTCATTGTTTGACCGACTAATCAACGTGATCACCCGGTTGGCCTATGCTTTTAACATGGGTTGACCCAAGGTCACTATGATGTGAGTGTATAAGGGAAGTATTGTAATGGATAAAAAATTGACTCCACATTTTTTATGGAAATACACGTTTTGGCGGTTTACTTGACTGATACTTGATTGATTTCCGGAAAGGCTTCTGCACCTAACGTTATGAAATTTGATACGTCTGCTTCTATCCAACTAACCATAAACTCATTTGACACTTGACCGAACACTGCCGAAAAGGGAATAAGCAATGAGCAAAGAAGTATTAAATGTGCAAATATTTTCCTAAATAGGTATTTTTCGGCAAATCTTCACTCGCTACCTCTAATTATAAGTTAACTGAAATATAATTCTTTGCTGCATAATTTTCAATGTTTGGCTGCTGGTAATCCGAACTCATTAAATAACCCGAAGCTAATTGACTAAGGGAATATTTATATAAAGATAATATTCTCTTCTGTATTCTCCATAAATGGAAAATCAAATCATTTCCTCACTCAACAACAGTAAAGTAAACACATTGAAGCCAACGGGAAATTCAATTATCTGGAAGTATATCTGTAGGCAATTCTGACACCTACAAGTAACAATGTACGTAATAAAACATTAAAAGACACCCTCCAGCAATTAATTCGTTGTCGAAGTCTACTGTATTCGGGCAGGCGCGAATTCGAACGCGGTTCTCGCGAAGCTCTAGTACTATTTATCTTCGAAACAATTAACAAATGTCTGAGATTAGTGCAAACATAGGCCAAATTAACATTTATGTAAATATAAATCTTGCGCTTTTCACGGTTTGAAAGCCAGCTCAGAGCCTGTCATTGTTTTGACGGATTCAATGCAGCCGGCCATTCACCGAAAGCCGTTCTTAAGTGATTCATCGCGAAGACAAGTGAAATAATAACATTTGCTAACCGCCCGTCGACGCCGCCTCGGGAGGCGCTCTCTCTAGATGGGAATCATTTATATTTCACGTAATGTCGGAATTACGGAATAGTAGGGAGCGTATACCGGGATGGGATGGTGAAGGCACTGTCTTCGCCTTAACTAAATTGGGCTCGCAGTTCTATTGTTTCAGCCTTTGTGTTATTGTATTTAATCAAAGGAGATGGGCCGACAGAGGCCCACGCAATTTTTGTGGATGGGAGAGAGGTTTTAATAAATTGTTTCATTTTTATACGCACACATTTGTGCCGTTTTCTGACAAAGCATGGGTCTTGTCCATAAGAGTTGGCTCAGAAATAAGTATCCGGATTAAGGCAAATGAAAATCACTTGAATTCTACTTTGCGTTCCATATAAAATATGTTTTGTTATGTGTGTATGTAGAAAACTAGGACATTTTAAAACAAAGTTATCTTAGTTTTCAAGAACATTCCAACAAAGAAATATCTGGGGTGGCCCTCACCCTACTTTCCAACTAAATCTTTGGCACAATGAAGTGCCTAAGCACTTTTGCATTTAATTTAGTAAAAATAATTTAGTTCATTTAATAGTTAATTTAGGTAATTTAATTTTAAAGTAATTAATGCCCGTTTGCACCGTATTTATTAAGAACGACTTAAATTTAAGAACAGCTTATCTTTATGCCTAACTTAAGTCAGGCATCATTTGCACCGTTCGCATGTCAGCCCTTCCTAACTTAAGCATTACTTAAGGGTTTCTGATGTTGGCAACACTGTAAAATTCTAGTAAATTTAGAAATATTTGGTTCTAAAATCAACAGTATTGCGTCACTTTTAAAAACTTTCAATAGGTTAATGTGGCGGCAAATTTGAATTACTTTCATAACTACAAAAATTACGGCACAAAAAAAAGAATTTATGATCAAAATGAAACCATTATTTCTAATACACAATAAAACAGTCAATTTACATTACAAACTCCTATAATCGTTTAATAGCATGATAAATTGACACATATATGTACTGTCTTGACATTTCTTAAAACGACGTTTCATGTACACTGTATGTCTACATCACAATCAACCAATCACAACTAAGCTTATATTTACGCCGGCTTTAAGCCGTCGATTTTCTATGCTAAAGTTAGGTCGTTCTTAACTGTAGTTAGGTAATGGATATGTGACGGTGCAAACAAAATCGATTACATAAGTACGATCTCATACTTAAGCCTTTCTTAATACAAACGGTGCAAACGGGCATAATTACTCCACTGTCTTAAGAGATACCGCAATGAAACTAACACTGTTTGAAAGAACGTTCTTTGGCCAAATCAAAAGGGGAAATGCCCGGTCTCAAATATGTAAATTAGTATATGTAATTAATAAATACCTTCCGAGATGTCACGAAAATTTCGTAAAAATCGGGATGTTTGAGAGCCTGAATCTCGTTGACCGATTGTTCAACTTTAACAAAGTAAACGCCATTCGATTCCCTAATGCCTCTACTACTGATATCTGGAAATGCCCGGTCGCAAATTTGAAGGGCTGAGGTAGTACAGGTGACCGACCTTCGCCGTGCTGCGCGAGAACCTGTGTTTGACTTCCAGCCCCCCTCTTATGGGAACTTACGTGTATCGAAAAACACTAATTACGCCACTGTCCGTAGAGATACCGCAATGAAGCTAACACTGTTCGAAAGAACGTTCTTTGGCCAAATTAAAAGTGGAAATGCCCGGTCTCAAATATGTCAATTAGTATATGCAATTAATAAATACCTTCTGAGATGCCACAAAGATTTCATAAAAATTAAGATATTTGAGAGTCTGTATCTCGTTGACCCATATTGTTCAATTTTAACAAAGTAAACGGCATTCCATTCCCTAATGCCTGTACTATTGATATCTGGAAATGCCCGGTCGCAAATTTGAAGGGGACGAGGTAGACAGGTGGGCGACCGTCGCCGTGCTACGCGATGGCCTGTGTTTGACTTCCAGCCCCCCTATTATGGGAACTTAGGTGTGTCGGAAAACACTAATTACTCCACTGTCTTAAGAGATATCGCAATAGAAATAGCGCTCTTCGAAAGAAAGTTCATACGAAGTTAAACGAAGTTAAAAGTGAAAATGCCCGATTGAAAATTCCAATATTGTAAATATGTATATGTAATGAATGAATACCTAACAATATAACCCGCAAATCTTGCAAAAATCAGAATCTTTGAGAGACTATATCTCTGTGACCCGTTGTTCAATTTTAACAAAACTGATAAGATTTGATTCCCCATTTTCTGCACTATAGAAGTTTGGAAATGCCCTCTCTAATATGAAGGGCTGAGGTAGTAGAGATGAGCGACCGTCGCCGTGTTTCGAGAACGCTGACGTTTTACTTTCAGCCTCCCACTTATGGGAATTTACGTGTATTGAAAAACGCTAATTACGTGTTAAGAGATGCCGTAATGAAAGTAACAGTACGAGTATTAAAAAGAACGTTCTTTAGTCAAATAAAAAATTGAAATGCCCGGTCTCAATTGCGTAATTAGCATTCGTAAATAATGAATTTCGTATTATCCTTATTATCAAATTTCGATATTACTCCACAAACTGCCGATTTTCCTCCGAGTTATACATTTTTATAGTTTAGAAGCAGATCCATTGATGAAACTGTTAAAATAGAACAAATAATGTTACAGCCAATCAAATACGTCAATTTTTGCTGACTCTTTTAAACAGTGTTACCTTCATTATAGTATCTTTACAGTGGAGTAATTAGTATTATTCAATATACGTAAATTCTCATAAGAGGGCGACTGAAACTTCAACACATGACGACGGTCGCTCAGCTGTACCACTTCAGTCCTTCAGATTTACGACCGGACATTTCCAAATTTCTATAATGGAGGAAATGGGGAATCGATTGGTGTTAGTTCTGTTAAAATTCAACAATTAGTCAACAAGACAGTGTTTTAAAAATCGCGATTTTTGACAAATTTGTGGGTCACCACATTAGGTATTCATTACATATGCTAATTTTAAAATATACTAATTTAGATATTTTGGACAGGGCTTTCCATTTTAAACTTGACCAAGGAAAGTTCTTTCGAAGAGTGTTATTTTCATTAAGGTACCTCTTAAGGCAGTGGAGTAATTAGTATTGTTGAATACACATAAATTCACATAGTATGGGGGCGAGAAGTCATACACAAGCGCTCTCGCAACACGGCGACGGTCGCTCACCTGTACTACTTCAGCCCTTCAAATTTGTCAACGAGATACATACTCTCAAACATCCCGATTTTTACGAAATTCTCGTAACATCTCGGAAGGTATTCATTAATTACATATACTAATTTCAATATTTGAGACGGGGCATTTCCACTTTTGGTTTGGCCAAAGAACGTTCTTTCGAACAGTGTTAGTTTTATTGCGGTATCACTTAAGACAGTGGAGTAATTAGTCTTTTTCGACACACGTAAGTTCCCATAAGAGGGGGGCTGGAAGTCAAACACAGGTTCTCGCGCAGCACGGCGAAGGTCGTTCACCTGTACTACCTCAGCCCTTCAAATTTGCGACCGGACATTTCCATTTATCAACAGTAAAAAGAATAAGGAATCGAATGGCGTTTATTTGTTAAAATTGAACAATGGGTCAGCGAGATACAGGCTCTCAAACATCCCGATTTTTACGAAATTTTTGTGACATTTTGGAAGGTATTAATTAATTACATATACTAATTTACATATTTTAGATCGGGCATTTCCACTTTTGGTTTGGCCAAAGAACCTTCTTTCGAACTGTGGTAGTTTCATTGCGGTATCTCTTAAGACAGTGGAGTAATTAGTGTTTCTCGATACACGTAAGTTCCCATAAGAGGGGGGCTGGGGGCTAACTTCACATAGGTACATAAGTACGATCTCATACTTAAGCCTTTCTTAACACAAACGGTGCAAACGGGCATTAGTAGTTACAACTTGTCAGTCTTTCTGAAAAAAAATCGATAAAAATATTCTTTACTTATTTTATAGCTTAAGCGTTTAGTGCTTTGGTGGCCACCTTAAATTTTGTTATTCAAGCTTCTCTTTTTGTTGAGAAATATGAACGCTTTACGACAGGGTTTGTCTATTTTAGTTACGCATATATTGTTCTTCAAAAATATAGAACGATTTTCACTTTTCTTGCTCCGTTAGAATTTACGTTACGAGCTCGTATACGTATAGTCATAGTAGGTACTATACATATACATATAAAACGACCGTAACATTCACCAAGAACTGGTGGTATATTAAAATTCAAATTAAGAGCCGTTCGGGTACCGAGGGAAATTGTATAAATTATGCTTAATATAGTTGCAGGGGGGTATTTTGCATTTTTATCAAATTGAAATATCTTCCCGCGGCGTGCGCGCCGTGGGGGCGTTACCGTCGCGTCTTGCGTCTCCAACGTATCGACGCGAAATTAATAACATGTAACGTGGAAGTAAATGGCGCGAGTCATGGGAACGGGAATACATTACCATACATTCGTTTTTGCACCACTGAAATGCTAATATGGCTCTCGGAGGCATGGCCAAAATAGCGACGGAAAGACACATTTCGAGGTCGGATAAACAATACAGCGAACGACTCCGGAACATGTAGCCAGTTTCTGCGCTATTTCCTTGATGTGTTGACAAATACAAATACTACGATAAAAAACAGACTCGTACTGGATTTCGTATTCTATCATATATGACAAATGCACTACTGCGGGAGTGTCTCATCACTCTTCAGTCATCAGTGACAAATGTTTGGGTTGGGTTGACTTTTGGAAAACAAGATCCCTAATAGAGTCAATATACCTCAGTTTAGTGATCAATAATCTAGCAAGGTACATATCACATTTCAATGGAAATATTACTAGAAAGCTTAGCATATGTTTTGTTGTGGGCATGTTCAGAGTCCAGTTTCCGGTTACACGGATACAAAATGTTTTCATAACCATTTGTAATTTTTATAGAAAATCACAATTTTTCTCTCATGCCTAGATTAATCCATAAGCTATGGAAGGAAACAAAAGAATTTACCAAAGCGCGAGAGGAACTTACATTCTTTTGAGAGCAACACCAGCATCACTAACTCGTAGTTCTGGTTCTTGGTTCAGCACCCAGGGGCGCGTCACAACCGTATATTTCACATACCATCTTGTCCCTAATCACAATCTAAAAGTAACTTAATGCAACTATGAATGTTTAATATTTCATCTACCATCTAGTACAGCAACGGAAAGATTAGGCGAGCTCCTTTAACGTCTGACTTCATCCATATGTAATTACTCGTGTCAGTAAAATCATATTACCAGCCATCAACGGGCATGATTTATTCTGATTGTGTCGTACTCTAGTCGGTGATGTCACTAATTAACCCCATCCCAAGGAACAAGCCCCCATTTCACGACATACAGATGAGAGAAAAGCGTCCAGGGAGTGGGTGCGAATCTAAACGTGATTTAGTCCGGGGAGTGACAGATGTACTCCTTCCGCCATTACAGGATGTACGATGTCGCCCTCGCGAGGATGAGAAACGTATGCGGTTATAACGAGGCGCCGTAAGGGTTGCTGTGTTACCCTGTTTTGAATGCGGGTGTGCGAATCGATTCATCAAACACTCGGGTTCGTACTACAGTACGTAATTTTAATGGTAGATGGTGGTATGTTGTATGCTAATTATTACGATATAAAGTGTTAATGTAGTAACAAACAAGTCATTTCGAAACAAAGCATAGTATGTTAGCGCATCTGCCATTTTTATTGTTATTCAGCGTCGGTTATCGTGAAACTTTTTCTCCGCACTTTCATCACATACTAACTGAATAAGTGGCGCATCCAGTTAAAGAAAATGTTTTGTTGGTATTTCATTACGTGCAGACCGTTGAAATCTAATTTTAGATATCCTTGATAGAAGTCTCTCCAAGTGTACTACTGGTGTCAATCCTTAACGTGTTGTGTTGTGGCAAAAGATTCTATTCATATGCAATCATGTGGTTAGCTTAATTGGTAAAGTAATATGCCGGAGACGTAGAGTTCCAGGTTCGAATCCTGGGCAAGACTGTCTTTTCCTCCCCCTTTTCCCCGATTTTTCGCCGTTCTTTTGACTGTTGCCTAATCTGTTCAGATATCAGCATTATTAGTATACAGGAACATTGCCATAAGTTAAGTTTTTAAATTAGATCATTATTTAACACTGGCCAATAAAGAAGTTATTAGACACCCGTATAAACTCAAAACAACTTCATACTTCTTGAAGATAGCAGCATTTGCATTTTCACGATCGGTTGAATACGGCGACGGCCGTCCGCTATGAAAAACGACTGAATCCGGATTGTTATTTATCCAACTTTTCAATTGTGAAACGAAGAGGGATGGTTGACTGTTTGCGCCCCGCTTAGGGGGTTTCAACGTAGGGTTGAAGCGGAGTCACTGCCGTGATGAATTTTCCTCCGCAATTTATTCATAGTTTCTTATTAGCGAAACTTTCCATTCGCTTCATTACGGCTGCGGCGACCGCCGCCGTAGATCGCATGCTACCGTCATATTTATTATTTTATGCTAATTGTTAGAACGGGACATTTAAATTTTGCATTTTCTACGCCGATGCGGCCAGACCCCTACCCTGTATGTGGCTTCCTCCATCCCCTGTCATGGTTGGCCTGGTAGTACAAAAGTGCAAACTACGAGGTCTACGTGCACGTGCCCTATGTATATCACGGGTATCTTTCGTGCAAATGTAGGGAATTGTAACGTCTGTTGATTTAAATAAGACATTTCAGACTTTGAATGAGTTATGACTTTTCTTTCTATGTTTTGAAACATCGTAATAGCACATGTATTTTCAATTGTTTCTCTTCTGAAAGGAAATCTGACGATATTAGTTATTAATTATGGTTTGTATTGAACATATACATATTATGTAAATAATAATAATTTAACAATTGACATTTTTAATATAATGGTTAATTACAATATTTTTATTAGATAATTTGAGAGGAATTTTAATCTGTACTTCACAATACTTCACTATCGTATTTTGCATACTTGAAAATTAGGTTTAATTTTTTTATTACACTATTGCAAAATTTAATTAGAACAAAGCAGTATGGGATATTTTTTCTACTAAACATATCTCGTCACCATTCTTTCATGTAATGAAAATAACTCCCTACTCTTTTTGCTCGTTTTCCTCGTGCGCCCTAAACTTTGTACAGAGAAAATATCAACATATCTTGCAATAAGTAACATACATAAGTAACATAATAAGTAACATATCTTGCAATAACAACAACAGATTTTTATGCTTCCGTTTCAGCTTCCTCATTTCTTAAGTGTATACAGTACAAATATGGGGGCGGGGGCAGCTAATAAACTAGTATTATATGAAAGATAATTTAATAATATGTTAAATCTGTCAGCTGAAGGTAATTTACTTACCTGTGTTAGATATGGCATGATATCTACTGGGTAAAAAATCATGGGCGCACCAAGGAAACGAGCAATTTTGCGATAATTGTAAACGACAGCTAAACCATCATTCAAATTAAATTGGAAAGAACCATCTAAATGGTTCCCTACTAAACTAAAATTTAAAAAGAAAAGAATATTGTTTCTTGATATTAATAAAATTAAAGGTAGTTTACTTTTATCCGTGGTTTACACATTTTGAACCAAAACAAATTGATAATATTTTTTTTCTATTTCGGCCGGGTTTTTCTGGACACACTATATATCAAGTTTTTTAAGTCGTGACTAGCATGGGTGGTTGATTGCTTTGTTAGAAGTTGTCATTTGCCGTCTGGTGTACATTTCCGGCAAATATGTAGCCCTCCAGCTGTGAAACGAACGAAGGTAAAAAACCTCACCCTGCAAAGAAAAGAGGCGCAAAAACAAATTAAAAATCCGCAATAAATTTCAACCACCTCCCACCCCCTTGTTACCTACCGGCCTCACCACCGTCTCTACATCATAAATGCAAATCGTGTCGCATAAATATGCATTCTTTCATTTTGTAATTAGTATTCGGTTGTGTTTGGCCGGAGTGCTGGGCGTATTCTCTTCGTTTTCTTTCTTTCTCCTTGTCTTTTCCTCCCTCTCTCTCTCGCTGGTCTGTTATAGTCGGCCCTTAACCGGCACCGCGCGGTTTCTTTTGTGCATTTTTACGAGGACTGTATGTAAATGCCGGAATGGCTTATTAATAGTTGAACGCGATGGTGGCGCCGTGTCGTGCATGGTGCCGTAAATTTCGATAACAGACCTGCTATTATCTTTGACTTCCTTGATTTAATCAGCTATTACGCTACAATCTGTCATGGATTAAGTTATAATAAGACTACACGTTTCGACGGATAAAATAATAATGGAGATTTTATTTATGAAACATCATAGAAAATAGTTTCTAGCAAATCTATTTACCACGCAGTGGGTAAAGCGCACGATCAACCGCGTTTATACCTATATTTCGGTACAAAGGAGAAGAAGCCATCATTGCGTCAATTGCGACAAGTGCTAGCCATGTTTGCTCTCTTTGCAGTATAAATCGGGTTGATATTGCCATGACGGAGGTACTCTTAAGGTTTATTACTTCCATTAGCAAAATAATTATATGGGCCAATCAAAAAAATTCAACCAAACAATAAAAATTTAATTTTGAATGTTTCATCTGAGAGAAAAAATAGTACCTACGTATACAATATAAGTGTTTAAACATTTTTTCCGATTGACATTTTTTCCGCATGATTGTTCAATGTCGGCAAAATTTAATCAGTTCATCGAAAGTGAACAACATTTTATGTCGATAGGTGCAGAGGTTGTTTTGGTATTGTGCACACACACAGAGAGAACTCTATTCTTAGATATCAAGAAAAAATATTCTTGCGTATATAGTGTAGCACGAAGAGATTTTTTTTCTATCCAAATGTTAGAATCAAACACAGATTCTTACTACAAATGATACATTTAATGACCGAATCCAGACTTTACAATAATACACGTGTTATCGTTACTAAACTATAACCGAGAGTGAGTCCCGTCTGCTGCATTCCTTCGAGGTTCCTTCCATCCTCGGTGTTACTGTTTATGTTTCATATCTCCAGACATAAACAGTGCATAGGGGCGCTCGTCTAGTGGGACGGTGTGCAGACGTATTTCTTACACTCGGCCATCCTGTTCTTGTGGGCTGTCCTCAGGCCACTAAATAGGAACAAAATCAAATAAGTAATTGAGAAATAATAATGCATGCAACATGCTTTTCCAGGTATACAACATACACAGCATCGGGCGAGAAAGCCCTCATATATTCAGCAGCTTTCGCTGTGGTCGAAAAGACCTTCGTACATACAACAGCTTTCGCTGCCGGAGAAGTAAACCTGTCGCACGCAATAATGTTCTTTCAAGCTAGTCATCACACGCAACACTCTCACACCAAACCGTCTATCCCTATTCAAGACTTCATATCGTAGAAACCGGCCATGATATCATAGTATTTAATGGTTCGTAATATTCGTCGACCTCCACAACTTGTCATGATGACCCTAAAATAAAGCGGTTAAATGGTTGCTCTTGGGCGACAACCCTCAAACCCCACAAATGTCTCTCGGGCAACAACCCTCAATTCCAACAAAACTTTTTTTTTTCTCGGGCATCAACCCTCAATATCAACAAAACATGTCTCTAGGGCAACAACCCTCAGTTCCAACAAAATATTTCACACGGGCAACAACCCTCAATATCAACAAAACATGTCTCTAGGGCAACAACCCTCAGTTCCAACAAAACATTTCACATGGGCAACAACCCTCAATATCAACAAAACATGTCTCTAGGGCAACAACCCTCAATATCAACAAAACATGTCTCTAGGGCAACAATCCTCAGTTCCAACAAAACATTTCACATGGGCAACAACCCTCAATATCAACAATACGAGTACCAGTACAGTGTATTTGAACGTATCTACTACAGCAATTATTTTTGGCACTCACAAGTTTGGATCGTGACCCAGGGCTTCAATTTTTCAACAGCCACTACTGTTCGCCTACGTCGGTGGCCCTCTCGAAGGTCCTCGACTTCGTAACGGTCATTGAAGAGTACCTTCCTTACGCGGAAAGGACCCTTAAATTTTGGCATTAATTTTCTGCTGCAGTTAGTGTTGGGTTCGCTTGATATCAGGACCAATACTAGTTCGCCTTCGCTGAAAGACCGTGCTTCACGTCTGGCCTTATCATAGCGCTCCTTCTGCTTTGCTTGATCGCGCGTGATATGTTCTTTAATTTTTGGTCGAAGTTCTGCCAAGTCGATCCTCTCCACTTGCTGCTCCACTTCTTGAAGTATATGTGACTCTGCCATCGGTCGCGGCTTATACCCAAGGAGTGCTTCAGATGGGGTGGATCCAATGCCCTTGTTGTATGCAGTATTCATCGCACCTTGGACTTGCTTGACATACGCGTCCCAGTTGGCACTATCACTTTCCACGCTCGACGTGGCCAATGCTTGTACAATAGTTCTGTTATACCGCTCACATTGTCCATTTGCTCTCGGGGTAGCAACCGCATTTAGCACGTGTTTTATTGCGTAAGTGTCACAAAAAGTTTTAAAGGTACGAGATGTAAACGCGGTTCCACGATCACTTATAATGCGTTTCGGAACACCGAACAAACACATGATCTCACGTAAGACCTTCACGACCGTTGAAACTTTGGTTGTCTTTACAGGTTCGATTGTCACAAATTTCGTAAACGCGTCCACGATAACGATTAAAAACTTGTTCCCTCTATGGCTTGTTTCAAATGGACCCACATGGTCGATGTGCAGGGTGTGAAAAGGAACCTCAGTCTTTTCGATGGGGTGGAGTTTTCCTTGTTTCTTACCAGGGCAATGTTTATAATATGAGCAGTTAAGACAAGCCTGAACGTATTTTGTTACTACGCGTCGCATTTTGGGGAACCAGTAATTTTGCTGTATCCTTCTCAGGGTGTTTTCGATCCCTGGATGACCTGCCTGGTCATGACAAAGTCTACAAATTTGCCAACGTGCTGGTTTGGGAACAACCCACAACTCCTTTCCATCGTCCATCTTTTTGAATACTCTTCCATCTTTCAGTTTGTACTCTTTGAAGTACATCTTTGTTTCCTTGTTGGTTTTTTCCGTCATGAGTATTTGGCGAATGCGTGATAGTTGTTCATCTTGTAGCTGCGCGCTCAATACCCAGTCACCCTCGGTGAGATCTATCTGATTAATTTCGGCGGCTGCATCATGTATTGGATACCGGCTAAGAGCGTCTACATGAGGCATCCTTGGTCCTGGACGATAACGCACTTCAAACGAAAATTCCTGCACGTCAAGCCACCACCTGGCGACTCTAGGAATGAGATCCTTTTTCGTGAAGGTTGTGCGTAGTGCACTACAGTCAGTAACTACTGTAAAACGCAGTCCAAGGAGATACACCCTAAAATGTTTCAAGGAGTGAACGACGGCCATTGTTTCCAATTCATACGAATGGTAGTGGCGTTGGTCTAATGTGGTCTGCTTGCTGTAATAGGCCACAACTCGTTGTCCGTCGTCGTGCATTTGCAGCAAAATTCCACTTAATCCGGTGGAACATGCATCCGTGTGCAGTTCAGTCGGTAGATTTGGGTCGAAAATCGCTAGTACAGGTTTGCTGCTGAGTAGTTCCTTAATGGTTTCGAAGGCATTTTCTTGTTCCATATCCCAGGTCCACGAGATATCCGACCGAGTTAGGCGTGTCAGTGGTTCCGCTACTCTAGCATAATTTTTCAGGAATTTGCGGAAATAACCTGATAAGCCTAAGAACTGTCGAATCTGCTTTACATTCTCCGGTGGGCTCATGTTCATTACAGCCTCTACCTTTTTAGTGCCCGGTCGAACACCGTCTTGGTTAATTTCTCTGCCGAGGTAATCGATGGTTGATGAGAAGAATACACATTTCGAAATATTTAGAGTCAAGTTGTGTGAACGTAGAGCCTCTAACACTAAGTGTAATCGTCTTAATCCTTCCTCTTCATCAGGACATGGTATTATGATGTCATCGATGTATGGTTGTGCGATCTCGCTTATCGGTCTCAATACTTTGTTCATTAAGCGCTGAAACGTGGAGGGCGCATTTGATAGGCCAAAGGGCATTCGCAAAAATTCGTAGTGAGCATCCGGAGTAATAAATGCTGTCTTGGCAATGGAATCTTCGGCCACTGGTACCTGGTAAAATCCACTACTTAAATCGAGTGTAATAAAATATTTGTTTCCACCGAGACGGTCGATCTGATCGTCAATGAGCGGTAGGGGATATTTATCCTTGACAGTTATGGCGTTCAATCGTCGATAATCGATGCATAGTCTGTAACCGGATGTTTTCTTCTTGATTAATAACACAGGATTTGCGTATGGTGAGTTTGATTCGCGGATTATGCCATGACGCAGTAGATCTTCTATCATATCCTTCAGGATATTTCTTTCAAAAGCCGCCATTCTATACGGTCGATATACAATGGGGTTGTCAGATGTACAATTGATTCGTATCTCTGCAGAGCTCGTTCTTCCTAACTCTGCCAGGGATGTTGATATTCTGTCCCTGAATTCGGCTAGCAAGTCTTCGCATTTTGATTTTACACCCTCGTTCACGTTACCGAAGTTTATCTCATAATTTAGCTCTGAGGTAAAACAATCCAATTGAGCGCACTCTACTACGTCTTCTAATGACCGGATTGACACCTTTGCGCCCACCTTGACCAGCATCACGTTAGGTAAATCCAGAAAGTCTCGGCCGACAATACAATCGTGTATCATAAACTCGTCATCTACGACTATAACATGAACGCGCGCTTTAGCTTCGCAAATCCGGACCCATGTTATCATCCGGCCAGCACCCTTCACTCGTTCTCCAGTAAAACTACGCAGGGTATCGTAAGTGGTAATTTGATACTCTAACCCTAGTGCTTGGGCAATGGACCTACGCAGAAGTGTGTTCGAGCTACCTGTATCAACTAAGCACTTGACTTTGCGTTCTCCCACAAACGCGGTCATAATGTAGGGGTTGCTTTTAGTTTTATTGTCCAACTTTAGTTCGTTGACATCGTGGCGATTTTCGTCATTATTTTTCGTAGGAAATCGACTGGTTTTTAAATTTTTCTGAAATTGGTTCAGCCGTCTGCTATTTTGTTGTCGCGATTCATGTTGTGTTTGTTCGAGTTTACAATCTCGCGCGTAATGATTGCCCTTGCAATTAAAACATTCGAGATTTCTCGGAACAAATGGAACCGCTTTGATGTTATGTTGCTGCAGTGGGCGATGTGTGGAAGACAAAGTACTGGGCGAGTTCTGTTTTAAATTACAAGCACTCGTGAATTGCTGTCGATTTGCAGGGACGCCCGTGGCAGGTACGCGACCGAGGGTACTTAGATATGCAAAAAGATCATCTGTGTTCTGATACCGAGCACTTTTCGCTATGTTGACGATACTTTCGTCCGTAATCCCTCCTATGATGGCATCGACAAGGTATACCTCCGGTATGTTAACTTGTAATAGTTTTAATTTTGCCAATTTGTTGTAGCAATACACACTCAGGTCTTGCCCAGGATGCGTACAGTAAGTCGCCGCGTTCCATAGCAATTTTGAAAACGGTAGTGGCTTCCGGAACTGTCGAGTTAGTGACTGTCTCATAGCGGCCCAATCGGTCGATAGTAGATCTTGCGAATCGTACCATCTCCTCGCCATGCCTTTTAATCTACTTGACACTAACCTGACAATAGCTGCGTCTGTCCACCCATAGGACTTTGCCAAATTATCGACACGTGCCGTCCAAGCTTCTACTAGCAGTTCGCTCCTTTGGGGATCGAATTCCGGAATCACCAACTCGTCTCCCATGGCAGGTTGTTGATATTGTAGTCGCTGTTGTGAACTCCGTTCTAAAGTTGACAGTCGCCGTCGTAGACGTTTAATTTCCCTTCTTGAATTTTCGCGGCTAGTCGCACTACTGTCACTTGACGAGTCTGAAGATGAACTCGATGATGAGCTCGGCGATCTTCGTCGTTCGCTTTGTCGCTTCCTTTTCTTATTTCCGCGTTTGCCCATGTTATTTCACTCACGAAAATAAATGAACAAAAATTTAAGAGGAGATATTCGAGTTCTCACAGCACAACCCGTATTTCCTTTGTTCTAAAAACTTCAATTCTTGCGAGCCACTTCGAGTGTTTATTCTGATATTGTTTATGTTAACACCTTCACACAAAGAAGTTCTATGAGGACGCCAACAGACTCCACGCCGATAGCCGACACGTAGATATTGAAAGCGTAAAGTCACTCACTCTTTGCACTACCACTAGTAAAAACTTTACACCGGCGTTTTGCGGTAATCCCACTTCTGATTTTGTTAGAATCAAACACAGATTCTTACTACAAATGATACATTTAATGACCGAATCCAGACTTTACAATAATACACGTGTTATCGTTACTAAACTATAACCGAGAGTGAGTCCCGTCTGCTGCATTCCTTCGAGGTTCCTTCCATCCTCGGTGTTACTGTTTATGTTTCATATCTCCAGACATAAACAGTGCATAGGGGCGCTCGTCTAGTGGGACGGTGTGCAGACGTATTTCTTACACAAATAATATTTTTTTCTAATAAGAATTTCAATATAGTTGTTCCAACGGTTAGTTATTCTTACGATTTAAGAATTTAGTACGTTTATGTTAAGTATATTTTTCTCTGACAAAGAAAAAGTTATTCTTCTATAAAAAAAGTAGACGTAGACAAGATTCTTACTCTGAGAGATATATAGAAAGTTGTTACTTTACAGATGGCGCTAACAGTTTCTCGCGTCTTTTGCCACATATCACCGCTATTAGTTCGACGATATTGAGTGTTCGAATATTGTTTGTTTACATCTATGTATTTGTGTTTTATTTCATGGGTAACTTACAAGGATTATGAGGAAAACCAGGATTGTAGTGGAATATCCTACACAGAGAGAACTATTTTCTTGGTTATCAAGAAAAAAAATCTTCTTGCGTATATAGCTTGTGTAGCATGAAGAGGATATTTTTGCTATCCAAATAATATTTTATTGTAATAAGAATTTCAATATATGTAGTTATTTCAACAGCTAGTTATTCTTCCGGTTTAAGGCTAAGCGCAAATTGCGGCGCGTGCGACATGACGCGTGTGGCGCGAATTTCTGTGTCCAATGAAAAGCAATGGAACAGCGCATCGCGCGAGGTCGCGCCGCAATTTGCGCTGTTCCGTTGCTTTTCATTGGACACAGAAATTCGCGCCACACGCGTCATGTCGCACGCGCCGCAATTTGCGCTTAGCTTAAGAGTTTAATATGTTTATGTTGAGTATATTTTGTTCTGACGACGAAAATGTTATTCTTCTACATATAAAAAGAGTAAGACGTTCGTTTTACATCAACAACAATATTTTGTTGGGTGAAAAATATACATGCTTCAACGAACAAACAGCTTCTTGACCCAAAAGTATACGTACGTATCGCTTAAAACAGACGTAATTCCTTTCAAGCAGTTCCTTCATACTTAAAACAAGAAAACGCAATACTTGGAACATCAAGAAAATCATATTCTTACTCTGAGAATTGTATTTTACTGGAACCAACTAAATAATCTTTCTGCGGATATAGAAACAAGTGATATTCTTCACTCAAAGATATTCTTGTTGTGTCGAATAAATTTTTCCCTCTGTGCATACATACACACACAGACCGACACCATACGGTTATTGGCAGATTTGAGACACACCGACCCCAAAATGTGCGTTTCTGTCCAATTTTTTACAATTACAATACCTCTCTCATACTGTATTAGCGGTAGGCATTAACGCTTATAATCTTACTCTTTGTTTGTACACTTATTCAAAACAATTATTAACATAGTGGTATAGTAAATCTGAAAAAAAAACGTTAAACAATCAAGAAACTGTAAATTGTACTAACGAAAAAATTAGCAAACAGTATGACTGATTTTTACTTTCCGACTAGTCCCTAGAAGGAAAGTATTGTAATCGACGGAAAAAAAAATTCGAGATTTTAGCGGAAATACGCGTTTTGGGGTCCCCTGAATCCATTGCAATGATTTCTGGAAAATGTATGTGTGTACGTGTGTATGTGTGTATGTGTGTATGTGTGTATGTGTGTATGTGTGTATGTGTGTATGTGTGTATGTGTGTACGGTGTACGTATGTCCGTGAACACGATAGCGCCCAAACGGAACAACGGATTGGGCTGAAATTTGGTATACGTATTTAGAATTACCGGGGGACGAACTGGATTGTTTTTGGTGACAATCTGACAACCGGAAGTGGCAAATGTCACATACGTTTCCTTAGGTATTCATCCGATTTTGACCAAACCGGCACCATCTCATCCTGCAGTGACTTTAAATATGTATACAAATTTACAGATCAATGGGATGAGCGGTTTAGGCACTATAAGAGTTTATACCTATCGGGCGCCGTCGGTTTGTGTCGTAATAGAGGCTCACGTATGGCTCACTGTATGTCAGCATTTAAGCAGGCCGATAACATGGCCCGCGATCGAAGAATAAATAAACATCTAGCACAAAAACACAGATACGTGATAGTATAATATTATGTTCATTTGTATTGAGAGGTGCCTTGTGTTATGATCTAATAATATAGTATTATTATTATCTTACGGACATTCGTTTAAATGTCAACAATGTAGTCGGAAAGTTGGGTGAGGGCCACCCCAGATATTTTATTAACACTTTATCGTGACCTATCCTTAAAACACGCGCCTTTCAGCACCTATTTTCGAATCTTTGCTTACAAATTCTCCTCCGAAGTAATGATTGTTCATGTATGACGAGGCATCCTGTTTATAGCTCGATAAACGAACAACATCCTCTATTTGAAAGTCATGGAGATCATCGACTGTACCAAGTTTTCGAGAGGCACCTCAAGTGTGCGTTTCACCAGACATAAATATCACGTTAATCGACGTAGGAAATGGATAAACTTAACATGGACTCTGAAGTCGTTTGATCTAGGTGTCTGGCACTCAATCAAAGAGACTCACGTTGAAGGGATATTGCATCATGACTGATACAATTGACTAACGGCTTCGGAAATTAAGCAAGACGAGATTTATATATGGTTCACCAATTGAAAGAAAAGAATTTATATCCAGGAAAGACGCAATAAATTAAGTGGTAACATCTTTGAAATGATATATTAAAATTCGATAATTAAAGTTAATGACAGATAACTAGAATTTTATAGAACCGAACCGAAATTATTATTTATTGGCTCTTAAACGAACTACTTAACTAAACGTATTAACTGTGGGAATATGTTCAAATAATAATAAACTTTAGATAAGCTTGCTTGCGTTAGTAGTTAACTACAACGTTTCGCTTTTGCAGGGCTCTAAAAACCTCATGGATGGATATACTGGAACTTAATAACAAAATCAACGGCACCCCCGCTAAGTCCAACAAAACCAACCAGAAGTAAGTATAAAACACACAGATTTACTACGGAAAGTTTCGTCCGAACTTTACAGAGCGGATTAAATTGAAAATCCCGTTTTATCTCTACGTTTATCCGCCACCATTGTACAAATAATATAAATCTTCGGTCTATTCGTTTCTTTTGACTAATTTTGACAATAAAGATAGACAATATGCTGCGCAACTGAAGAAAACTATCACGCTAAAGACGTTTATTTATGTTCAGTTTCGTAACAACTTGTCAGATTTTTATAATTGGTTTACACATTTTACACACATACATTTAATCTATCAGTCCCATTTACACCGCGCAGCGCCAGAATTTAGGCCTAATTACAGTGGTGTGGACTGTGGACATACAAACAAACACAAACTCAATGCGTTTTGGAGCCAGATTGTGAGCAAGAATTATGTGTTTGATAAGCTTTAAGCTGTAGCTGAGTTGTGCAGGGCTTACCTGCATTCTTCCAGTGGTGATGTTGTAACAGATGGCTATTGGTTGATTGTGATAAATAAAAGTCGTAATAATATATATAATAAAAGACATTTACACTAAGTAGCCCAACCCAAAATTTTAGCCACAATTATTATTATTTTTATACTCGCTCTGCAGGTGGATCTTTGCAATGGGACCAGCGCAGCATTTTAGAAGAAAAAAGTAATTAAATGACTGATATTGATTTACTTTACTTTAATAAACGCTGACAAAAATATTAAACTCTTTACTACATTCAACTAAAAAAAAAACTACTCTTCAACAAGAAACAAATTTATTACCTAAAAAGAAACAACAATAGACAGAGTGAAGAATAAAAAAATATATAAAAATTTACCCTTAACATTTTCTTTTACTTTTAGATTCTCATAAAAGAATAAAGAAATGAATGCTTACCATTTACAGAAACAAAATACACTACACACGATTACACAATAAAATATGCAGGCAAAATACTTGCTTCTAAGTTATGTCTATAACATCGTAAAACCGAATGTCCTCGTTCAAAATCTTGAAACTCCATTTGTACCAAACGCTATTATTTCTACGTTGATATTTTTATCTTAAAATACAACTATTTATCTTTATCGTTTTTGTCTAAACGATGTTGTTACAATCTAATCGATGCAGCTGAAACCCCAATTATCACATTGTAGCTAAAAGCATTTCATTAATACACATAGATTATTGCTGTTATTTTCTACGTACGTGACAGATACTTCTCGGGGCGACCTAAGGTACTTTTATACAAGAGTACATCAAGTTTATCTCAAACAGTAATTGAATAAATTAGAGAGTTTATTGAGGGCAGTACTTGAAGATCAAGGATTTCATCTACATATTTTTTGCAATATGTTTTTTAACCTTAGCTTTTATGTCTCAAAACAAGCACTGGACAAGATTTCTGTAAATCCGTCATGAGCAGAATTATTAAAGAAGGAATTAATTTCTGTTTTCTTTAACTCTAGTCACAGAACATGTTATACAAGTGAAAAAATGATTAGATGCATAGAGTATAGTGATGTTTTTATGCGATAGATAGGTTAACAAATCTTGTAAACCGTGTAGTCTGATTCAACCATGATCATGAAAACATGCCGCCAATATGCGAAATGTGGAAAAGCAGAAGCAACCTCGATCATTGGCAAAACTCTTGAAGAATGGACGTTTTCTTGGTTCTGAATGTTTGTTGCGGATTTGCAAAATTTTAGGCAGACTACCCAACATAATGTTGTAATATTTAACAGTAACCACCTACCGCACAGCTAATCAATTTTCGGGTTGGCTGGCAAGTGGACATCATTCTGGTTGTATCATCGCGTCATCGCCTCGCTTGTCAATCATCGATGAATAATGTAATTAGATGGCCATCAATCATTAACGCGAGGCGACACCGTGCGTATCGACGTGCAGCTGTTTCGACTCCCAGTGCGGTCCAGGAACGGACGACGTACCGGGACAAACAACAACAACATCGCTACGATCAATTACAGAATGTTACTCTGGATATATGGGTGGCGGGGAGTGACCAGGGGTAAGACACGATTTTGGCAAGTGACGGGGAGAGAGGAAATTGGGTCGGGATTCGGACGCCCATATGCGATGGATGACGTAGTGATAATCTATCTTCATAAGGGAAGTTCGTTAGGTTTAGGGATATTGCGATAGCGGCCTGAATTGGGTTAAGTTTAGAGTTGATTTTGGGTAGTTCGGGGATTAGATTGCAGCATGATGATCGTGGCAGGTAACTCAACTTGTTAGTTTTTTTTGTTGCAATTTATACATGTTGAGGCTTATGGAAAACGCTTTCTGCACTACGCCTGGTGTCACCTATCAAACAAGTGCAGATTTCGAGACTGATATTTTTTTCTTCAGCAATATTCACGGGTCATACCTTGGACTAAACATAAATTTATTTTTAGCCAAGTATTGCTAGTATCACTTTTTCGATTTCCTACCTTACCTGGCCTCTTGGACGCGAATTCACGAAACGTTACAAAAAGCCCCAAAGAAGTTAAAAAAAGGTTTACTAGCAGTGCACTAAGAAACTTCTATCATTAGTTTAATATCTACACGAAGAAATTTTCAGTTTTTTTCACAAACATTTGCTTATCGTGACCAATTTCAGTAAAAAGTTAATCAGTTTATGCGAAGTCCGGACCTCAATGAGTTTTGGATTGAGTTAGGTTTCTGAAGAACAAAATTTGTACGTAGTTGTGGATAAAAAGTAGTGAAATGATTATTTAAATGGTGTTGATGTATGTGGCGAACTGGTGTTTATTCATCATCACTTTGCTAGTCTGATAGCTCTTGAAAACATTTGTAAATGAAAATTTTTAGGAGGTTAGCTCCTTGGGAAGAGTGAGAAATCAGGAGTGGCGTTACTTTTTACTTTCCGACTATCACCCTAGATGGAAAGTATTGTAATCGACGGAAAAATAATTCTGGACTTCAGCGGAAATACGCGTTTTGAGGTCCCCTGAATCAATTGCAATGATTTCTGGAAAATGTGTGTATGTGTGTATGTGTGTATGTGTGTATGTGTGTATGTGTGTATGTGTGTATGTGTGTATGTGTGTATGTGTGTATGTGTGTATGTGTGTATGTGTGTATGTGTGTATGTGTGTATGTGTGTATGTGTGTATGTGTGTATGTGTGTATGTGTGTATGTGTGTATGTGTGTATGTGTGTATGTGTGTATGTGTGTATGTGTGTATGTGTGTATGTGTGTATGTGTGTATGTGTGTATGTGTGTATGTGTGTATGTGTGTATGTGTGTATGTGTGTATGTGTGTATGTGTGTATGGGTTGGGTTCGGTTGGGTTGGGTTGGATTGCGTTGCGTTGCGTTGCGTTGAGTTGCGTTGCGTTGCGTTGCGTTGCGTTGCGTTGCGTTGCGTTGCGTTGCGTTGCGTTGCGTTGCGTTGGGTGTGTAAGTGTGTATGTGTGTATGTATATCTGTATGACCGTGAACACGATTGCGCCGCAACGGACCAACGGATCGGGGTGAAATTTGGTATACATATTTAGAATTACCTGGGGACGAACTGGATTGTTTTTGGTGACTAGCTGACAACCGGAAGTGGCAAATGTTACAAGCGTCTTTTTAGGAATTTATCCGATTTTTGCCAAACTGATATCAGCTCACCATCCAGTGACTTTAAATATGTATACAAATTTGCAGATTAGTGGGGTGAACGGTTTAGGCGCTATAAAGGTCTAGAAGCAGTTTGACAGAATCTACAGCCTTCGTCTCTGTATTGCAAATTGTCAGATTTTACAAACGTCAATGCCACTGACATGACATAACATTAAATGTCAGTATAACAAATGTAATTCTGTCATAGAAACTGACGTTAGGTAGCGTTCAGAGATGGCTCTGGCTTTACTAAATTGAATAATTGCAAAAGTGTTCAGACACTTCATTGTGCCAACGATGCAGTCGGAAAGTTCAGTGGGGGCCACCCCAGATATTTCTGTATGATTTTAACCTGTGACCGATTGTTTGTAAAAGAAAGTTTTGTGCTTTAAGTAAGAATACTTTCGTGGTGAGCCGTTATAACCAGATATCAAATGTCAACAAGATCTCACATTTGACATCTTATTGTAACGGCACACCACGAAAGTATTCTTACTCCATACCAAGTTTTAAGATTATTTATTTGTGAATTAATGTACAAAACTTTTAAAATTACAATACACGTTAAAACCATTCAGATAAAATGTGACGCCACTCTGGTGTCCTCACTCATCCTAAGAAGCTAACCTAAGGAAAACTGTCCATCATCTACACAGCTATCACAAAACAGACTTTGCTTTTAAGGCAAAACGTGTCCTAGTGTAAAAACAAGAACAATAAAGAGCTGTGGAACATTTCGAAGGGTTTGAATAAGTTTCTATATCATAGGTATTGTAGTTATTGTAATAGACCTTTCGGGTGCAATCGCGTGTATCGCAGCCCGTAGAACTACAAAATGACCGATTCTCCGTACAAAGCGTTCATATACAAAGTATATCAATCACGGGTGTAATCAAATTACGGTCCAACTTCGCCGATACTGCACCAATATTAACCGACTGAACGAGATCGCAGGCAGCATGAAGGCACACATGCAGCTTCTATCTGCGGTTAGTACGGGGTTTCGCCGTGTATGGTGCCGGCACATTATCGTCGGTTGGTCTCTCTGACTTTGTAATTCGAATTCATTACTACTACAACCTCGAAATTAATACCGCACCGTTAGCCGTTTGTTTGGGACAAAATTTACTGATATTAGCTTTGGATTTAGATGTGCTTACCGGGTAATTTACGCGCGGTAAACTCAAATGGTGCTTACACACCGTTTACTTACTTCCTTCATAATCAGGCGAAGAATAAGGTAATATACATCGAAACTATCAATTAAACCGATTAAACTAAAAGCTTTAATATTGTGTTTATTTTATTTATGTAAGATTGTAGGTAAATACACTAGTCAAAAGAATTAGGGGATACTGAAAAATTTGTCAAAAATTAAAAGTTGATTTTCTACCAAACCATTCATCCGATTTTGATGCTTCTTTCACTCACTGGTAGCCCAATTCTTCAGCAACAGTGCGGATGGACAATTTTTATTCAAATTTAGAGTTTTGAGCATATACAGGGTGTACTAATGATGTAATGTTTTTTTTGCCTGAACTTTGAGGCACTATATGGGGTTTTCCAGCTGTAACAACTGGCAATAGCTGAAATGAACGGTAATCTGATCTTTTCTGAACACTTTGTTTTTTAATTTACGTTATTATCTCTTTTTTGAAGGAGATACAACAAGAAAAGTAATAACAAGACTCTGAAAAATCGCCAAAATCCCTTAAGTGGTTCCAGAGAAAATCAACCTTGAAATCGTTCCGTCTTGTTATTACTTTTCTTGTTGTATCTCCTTCAAAAAAAGAGATATTATTTTTTACACTTTTTATTGGTTCAAATAGTACCGTCGCGTTGCGTTTGCTGTGATTTTGAGTTGGAGGGTTATTATCAAAAAAAAAAAAAAAACAAACTGTTCAGAAAAGATCAGATTACCGTTTCATTTCAGCTATTGCCAGTTGTTACAGCTGGTAAACCCCATATAGTGCTTCAAAGTTTAGGCAAAAAAAAACATTACATCATTAGTGCACCCAGTATATGCTCAAAACTCAAAATTCGAATAAAAACTGTCCATCCGCACTGTTGCTGAAGAATTGGGCTACCAGGGAGTGAAAGAATCATCAAAATCGGATAAATGGTTTGGTAGAAAATGAACTTTCAATTTTTGACAAATTTTTCATTATCCCCTAATTCTTTTGACCAGGTATTTTTATTACACGTTTTATTGGTTCAAATAGTACCGTCGCGTTGCGTTTGCTGTGATTTTGAGTTAGATGGTTTATGGCGATATGAATAGTACACAAACTACGCAAAATGTTCGTCATGAATAACACTCGTCCGTTACATAGAGAAATATCTGGTGTGGCCCCCACCCAACATTCCGACTACATTGACACACTGTTTACACATTTATAAACTCTCTAAACACACCCAGAGTATAGAGGGTGAAGCACCAAAAACGAATATCCGTAAAATAATAATAATAATACTGTAACGGAATTATAAAAATACGACTGGCGGACCTCTGATACAAATAACTCTAATATACCGTCATGTATCCGTGTGTTTGCCTACGAGTCCCTATACGAATCCCTATAGCGCCTAAACGGCTCATCCCATTGATCTGTAATTTTGTATACATATATAAAATAACTGCAGGATAAGATAGCGTCAGTTTGGTCGAAATCGGATGAATCTCAAAGAAATAGCATGTAACATTTACTTCCGGTTGTCAGATTGTCACCAAAAACAATGCAGTTCGTCCCCCGGTAATTCTAAATATGTATACCATTTCAGGCCGATCCACTTTTCCCGTTTGTGCGCTATCGTGTTCACGGACATACACACATACATACATACATAATATACATATACACATACTTTTTTCAGAAATCATTGCAATGAATTCAGGGGACCTCAAAACGCGTATTTACACGAAAATCTCAAATTTTTTCGTCGATTACAATACTTTTCTTCTAGGGTAATAGTCGGAAAGTAAAAAAAAATGGTTTATATGGTAAAACTCAAAATAAATTATTCTGTGGAGAGCTGAACTCTGTTCCTGGTTTAAACTCGTGGAGAAAATCTCGGCCTTAGAGCAATATATATATTACTACTAATGGGCATTTCGATGAGAAGTGTGATTTTAACTAGATGATTGCATATATCGTTGTAATAAAGAAAATATGTTCTTTTACGTAATTGTTCTTTAAATTAACCCCAGACTTTGTTTCACATTGAACATATCTTACTTCTGGTGAAGAATAACAGTTAGTCGATTTAAGGATCTGTTTAAAGCACATATACTGTTTCTACATACATAACGTTCTCATACGTAAACAAACAATATGGGAAACATCATCACTTTAATATTGCGTTCCATCCGGAAAATACTTCCATACATGCACGGTTATCTTCCCCGATTCTCGTTTTTTAATTTGGCCCGTCGAAATTGCATACGACATCGAATTTCGTTTGTGGCAGCGTCGACGTAGTCGTTGTCGTCGTACTTTGTGACATGAGTTTCGGAGCGGGTGGGTTCTAGCGACTGTGTCGGGCCACGCATGCAAATTTATACAATATAGCCGGAGCCCGGAGTAGGGTCGGGACCCCGCCGCCGACGCCTCTGTAACCGGATTAGTCCGGGGAACGGTGCGATTAGCGCGGAAATTGACTGTTACTGGCCGGAAAACGCCTGCCAGGACAGATGTTATCCTGCGACGGCCGGGCATCGCTCTATCACCACACTGCGTATGTCAGTATAGTCCGTATTAATCATAGTGTACTGTCGATGGCGTTAATAAAAAAATATCCGTCAGTTAAGTGAAGCTTTTTATTGAATTATAGTCGCATATACTACAATTTTATAGACTGATACAATATATATGGGTAAAAAAATACACAAAAGCAAGTATCCATTAAATGCCCATTATATGTATACCAGGTAATTCACGTTGAAATATCAATATCATATCAACTTATTCCGGTATTTACCTCCCAAAAATAAGGGTAATAATACCAATAACAGAGCTGCACAAATAACGTCGCATACTGACGAAATACACATTCAGATTTCGTACAAAATGTATGAGCATATCGATCTGTAGAAACATGAAATGTCGCCCAGCTGAACAAATATTTGTGGTTAGATATACTACTAGGGTAAATGTCGCCTATTACCTATCTTGCATCTTTAATCCAATATGAAGGGGAAAACCATTGCGCTTGTAACTCTTTGAATCAATATAAAAATCAACGTGAATGAGTCGTGCATATTTTATGTTAAGATTACAGGTCTTTTTGGAATAATAAATCTCGATATCGACATAATATAAACCAAATATATACGGAAATGTTTATTGGTGTAATTTTTTGTTATTAGTAGTAAAATAATACAATAATTGCCTGATAAATTGTTTGGAACCAGTATTCGAACATTTTCCGTGGCGTATTAATTCCATAAATAATCCGGATTAATAATATTATATGGACTATATTGTACAATCAATTGCATGGCTCATTAGAGGATTGCCGGGAATTACATGCTCCAATTCCATTTTTTGATATAAATAACCGTTTACACGTTTTATATGTAATAGTTGGTAATTTGTATTATTTAAACAAATTTTTGAGGACGGAATATTTTTTTGAATTTATCTTCCAAAGACAAGGGTTCTTTTTCTAGCTTTCATTGAATTCTCATGTTTGTGAACATCGTGGGGCATTTTCAAATTTTAAATGAAAATTATTAAAGAGCAAGGACAAAACCAACACAATTTCACAAATTCAAATAACATTTGTGAAAAAAAAATGTCGATTATAGGTATCACTAAAAGTATTACAGGCAGATTACTATAACTTCTATAACTTATAACTTCTGTTACAGTTGACCTTGACACGTAATATTTAGCAAACAGTCATCAATTGCCAATACGATTATTCACACATAAATAATGTGGCGTAGAAACAGTGGGAGTAAAATATTTATTGTATCATAAAATATCCGGGGTGTTCCCCACCCAATTTTCCGACTAAATCGTTGACACATTGAGCGCCTAAACAAATTTGCAATTATTCAATTTTGTGAAGCCACACCCACTCTGGATCCCAACCTAACGTCAGTCATAGAATAACATTTAATGTCTGATCATGTCAGTGGCAACTTACGTTTATCAGAGTCTGACAATTCTGAACCACAGCGACGACGGCTATGAATTCTGTCAAACTGCTTCTATAAATGCTCACCTCATTGATCTGTAAATTGGTAAACATGTTTAAAGTCACTGGAGAATGATCTGCTGGAAATTCTAAATAGGTTTGTTCGAGTGGTAAAATAACTAGTTTGAAATTAATTTGATAGGATGAGTAGATATGTTTCAATGGCAACTGCATTATAAATAGGAATGACAGGTTATTTGTGTCATCTAATAAACTAATTCCAAACTACTTCTTGACAGCTGCTCGAACAAAGATAATGTGTATACCATATTTCATCGCAATCGACTCGGGGTCTTCACCACGAGGATTTCCGTTAAAATTTCAATTTTACGCAATAAGTGCCTTTTAGAGTACTAGTCGAAAAGTAAAAATATGACAGTTACGATCGTAGTGATCACATTCCAGGTGGTTATCTAAACATTATATACTATATAAAATAAAAAAATATGCGTAAGTATCAAGCTTCTTTTAGGCAGACATCCCATTTGCATTTAAAGCAAAACATGTCCGAGTTTTCTCCGATTTCAAGCACCTGAATTAGGAAATAAAAACTGAAAAAAATAAACAAGATGTAAAATATCCTTCGACTTAACAAGAACATTTTCCAAAGTAATTTTCAAACTAATTTTTCAAAGGCATCCTGAATTTTCGATTGTCTCCCATTAAAACGTTCGTCTGCCATTCATGTTGTAAGTCTCGTTGAGAAAAGTGCGTAAACCTATTGTGTTCTTTCGTGGATTTCCATCCCATTCCTGGGCGGGTTGTTGGGTACAAGAGGGGAAAATCGCTAAAGAGGCTTATGCTAATCTCCAGCCGGCGGACGGGCGAACACAATGCCCAGAATTAGTTTCTAATCTGTTCTTTTATTTGGTGGTTCGGCCGTGCGTGGTTCGATACGCACCAGGCCAAACCACCCTCACTTATCTTCTTACACGAGCGAGCCGTCAGCCATCACTGTGTGTGAAGTCGATCGTGGTGGAAATTGCACGGCCCAGTTAACTGGGAAATTGTCCAATAAGCATTTACGACACCTATACCAGCGGCCTCTATAGGTGAGGCCGGGCGACGCCAAATTTACGACTTGCCATCTTGGCACACGCGGAATAAATTATGGTGCGATTGCAAATCGGATTACATCTCATAGATATAGTGGTGCCACTGTTGCAGATACAGATACTTGAATAATAGACCATATATTACATAGTATTCTCAGGACATCTTTTAATAATTAAGCGAAAGTTTAATTATGTTACGTAACCAGTCAACACTACTAAAACATATACCAAATTATTGCATCCGTACAACCGTGCACCTGGTATATCGAAGCCATTGATAAATTATAGTAGCGTTTTCGAGCAGTTTCTATCGAAATATATCTGACTTATCGCGTAAAATTAACTTCAAACTGCTTTTTTTGTTCACTGCTCAAGTGCTAGACCAAACATAATAGTTTGAGTGCCTTTGAAAATGTTGAACAGGCAGTACTGTTAAGGCCGCCGCTTGTTTTTCATAAGACACAATTTGAAGAAAAGATGCGAAATAATTATGATATACATTTCATACTTTCTTCACTACTTTCATGGCAGCATGTCGAAATACATTATCTCTCAAATTTGGTGCACTCAAACCTGCTATATTCAAAATTCATGTTATAATTTTGCTTCCATTCTGATGTGAAAGACTAAAATGTTGATTAGTAAAAGATATTCCCCATTGGCAAAAGTGGCTAGTGTCCTCACAATTGACCAAATGTCGTGAATTGCGCCTGTTTTCTACTGTTTCTAAGTTTTGTTTTAAATTATTTTTTATTTCAGTTAGTAACTCTATTAAGTCACAATAAAGATTTCAGTATGGTCTAGCATGGCAGAAAAAATAACTTAACAGATAAAACAATGTATTACCTAACCATCTATTATAAACGTTGATTACTTTGAATAGTATTCGAAAATGATGTATCGTCTCTATATTTGGCGTTACCTTATTACAATAGCCATTTTATTGAATGACGACTAGCAAAATGAAACACCGAAATACCATTAAACAGATCATCGATTTGGACATTCACATAAACCAGACATTGAGGTGTGTGGAGTGGGAATGATTGACCAGTGATTGACGCGATGAGTCAGTCCGGCGCCGTTGGAGGCTGCGCCGCGCCGCACCGTTGTCGTCGTCGTTTGACAGAAATCACGATCACGGCTTCGGACACAAATGTTTTATTTGTTTCGCGTTTTAATTATTGGGGACGGCTGTCTGGCATTCACCCCTCGCATCGACATCGCAGGTCGCGAATTAAAATTCAGTGCGCAAAATGAGCGCGACAATCAGGCCAAATTGTCACACACGCGTGAAAGAGGGCAGTACGTGCCGTCGCTTCGCGTCCACTGTACGAACAACATCCGCTGATTAGGTTATTTTTACTTCTTTAATCTTATTACGAATTGCCAGACCGCGTTTGATGGTGGACATGTTGACTGGTTGATATATGTGTTGTGTATATCGTACACAACACAGGGCTCATAACGTCTATGCTAGAGCTCACTACAAAACAATGGTAGTACTGAGTGATACAAACATAATTCATCAAAACTCACTTCAATATGGTTGCATTAAATATAAAATATCTGGTGTGGCCCTCACTCTACTTTCCGACAACATCGTTGTTACAATGAAATGTCTAAAGTCTAAACACTTCTGCAATTATTCAATTTTGTAAAACCACACCCACTCTGGACCCTACCTAACATCAGTTTGTATGACATAATGACATTTGTCATCCTGACGGTTAATGTCATGTCCAGTCAGTGGCACTGACGTCTGTCAAAATGAGACAATTCGCAACACAGCGACGAAGACTGTGGATTCTGTCAAACCACATCTATAAAAGCTAAAAGCTCTATACCTATTTAAAATCGCTGGAGGATGAGTTGGTATTAGTTTGGTCGAAATCGGATGAATCCTAAAGAAGACGCATGTAACATTTGCCACTTCCGGTTGTCCGATTGCCACCAAAAACAATCCAGTTTTTCCCCGGTAATTCTAAATATGTATACCAAATTCAGCCTGATCCGTTGCTCCGTTTGGGCGCAATAATGTTCAGGGCCATACACACGTACAGACACACATAAGTTTCCAGAAATCATTGTAATGAATTCAGAGGACCCCAAAAGCGTATTTTCGCGGAAATGTCGAATTTTTTTCCGTCGATTACAATAGTTTCCTTCTAGGGTACTAGTCGGAAAGTAAAAAAGAAAACTGGTAATATGTTCAATGTATAACTGAGACATTTTTAGAAAGTGTCTGTGAGGCCCGGTTCTACAGTCGCAGTCGTTCGGATAAAATTGGAATAGTTAAGGCCGAACCTAACCGCTGCGAACACGAACACGAACACGAACACGAACACGGACACGGACACGAACACGAACACGAACGCGTACACGGTCAGTTAATTCAATTGCGGTATATGGCGGAACCCTAACCGCCCCGTTCGCATGCGTCCCATATACCGCAATATAACTGACCGCGTTCGCGTTCGTGTCCGTGTTCGTGTTCGCAGCGGTTAGGTTCGGGCTTAATATAATTGACCGCGTTCGCGTTCGTGTTCGTGTTCGTATTTGCAGCGGTTAGGTTCGGCCTTTACTCCGGTATAATTTGATACCACAGTATATCCTGATAGTTATACCGGTGCGCGTTCTCCGATGTCTTACTTGCACATAGACAACTATTCCGAGCCAGCACAAAATGTCCTTATGTTGGCACCACTTATACACAAAATTTAGGGTTATTTCGTTATTATGCAGTTCTGACAGCTGAGCCGTTCAGCTGTTTTTGTTTGTTTGTGTTGCTTCATGTAACATAGTTTGTGGCAACAGGTAAGGAGGTAAATGTTTTTGACAAATAAACAATCCCAATTTGTTTTGCTGTTTTTGGATAGAACTCATTACTACCTAACTGACCATGTAAAAAAATGGTACCTTCCATAACCTTTTTTGAGAACATAGCACATTTACTGCAACGAATAAAAACTAAATTTTAATGGAAAAAAATGTTATTGAACCCATGTGTAAGTGTTCAGATTTTCTTCACCAACCATTTGGCACTGATCGATACGAGCGTACACATTAAGCTTCAAAATGTCAAGACTTTTGCTCCACGTCAACGCAAATTCTTTGCTGTAGCTTCTGGAGAAAATAATTTGAACATTTGCACTAAATTTTGTGTTTTTTTTTTTTTGGTTGACTAATATTTTTTCCCCTTAAAATTAAATTTTTACTTGGAAATTTTACTTTACTGCTATTTTTCAAAAAAAAAAAAAAAAAACGGGTGATGTACGTTACCAATTATTTTACATTGTCATTTAAGTAGTAAGGAGTAAGGAGTTCTATTGAAAAACAGCAAAAAAAGGGATTGCCATTTAAAAAAATTAAGGATGACTTCATTGCTTCGAAATAGGTGACGGCTATTTAAAAGTTGAAATTGACCTGTCCGAGCGTTTTTTTTTTAAACGTTAATTAAATTATGAATCTGTATACTTGAATTTTGAATAGCTTGAAGTTGTATTAATGATAAATATTTAAATAAACTATACTCATGGTGACAAAAACAAATATTATTCTACTATATAAAAAACACATACAATACAACAAAAAAAAACAATATTAGACACGGGTACGTAGAAACACACTTTTGAATCACATGAGCTGTTGAATTCGTCGTGAGCATTCGCGTCACAATAGCGGGAGCGGGAGCCAATAGAAATGCTATTCGAGACAGTGTAAACTATACCGTGCGGTATCGGCCCGGTCTCGGTGGGTAGAGTAGTTTTAAACTAAGTAGAGCACAATGACATATGCAACCAATTATACCCAGTGTATGGCTTATAATTGACCCGCGTATATTTGGTTGCATACACAACTGTGCTCTCCTTGGTTTGAAACATCTATACAGGTGACGTACCCTGATCTGTTTAGACTCTAGAGTTTATCTTATTCCGCACACTGTACAACGGTTACGCTAGGGGCACACTTACAATTTTCAGTTGCGCAACAGTTTGGTTGCATGTTTGTGTTATATGAAGTGCATGGACCCGGGCACACATGCAACTACAACTGATTAACGAGTTGCAGCAACCAAACAGTTTGTAGTCTGGGCTCAAACGTTTTAGTTGCGCAATCGCCTTGTGTCGCGTTGGCTTGTATGGTAGTACGCACACTTGCAATCAAACAGTTTCAGTTTGTACATGATAGAGTTTACAACATTTGCGAATATTATTTCGGTAAAAAGTTTATTTCATAATTAATTATTAATAATTAAGTTTATTCCACTTCTTAAATCTGCATACAATTCATGGAATTGCTTCTTCTCGCTACGCCACACCATTAATCAAAAATCCATAACTTTTTTGTTCTGACGACGCAAACCTTTGAAATTTTGCATGAAATTCTACATTAAATGAAATCTATAGTTTTTAGTTAGATTATAAAATGAATCCAATTTAGCGGTTTTGATATATCCAAGAATTTTTTGAGAAAATTTTGAAAATTGATTAATATAGAAATGTTTCCACTTTGTAACTCAATTCGAGGACACGCTGTATATACAATAACCACTGTCATTAATATTATATTTTTAATTAATTCATATTGTTACGTTTTGGGTTCGAAGAAAACGTCCAGTGTGTGTAGAGTTTATTTATTTTAAACACAACTAAAAATCACAACTCTATTTATAACTATAATAACTCTATTTATGTAAATACAGCACTTATTTATTTGCACACTGTCGCTATGTGGATCTCTTGGTATTCACTCGTAGCGCTTCCAGGCAAAAACTGACTATCGCGGCGTCCGTTACGCGCGTATATAGCCCGCGCCTCGACCTTCGTGATAATTCCTGGCCTTTCTAGACTATTCGCGACTGGATAGGCCGGGCAAGCCTGTGCGCCTGTCGGTCCACGCCGCACGCCGTCCCGAGTCTTCCGGAATATTCTATATCGAGGAGTCGCACTCGCGCTCACTCTGGCTTCCTCTCGAACATTCCCGCGCCGCGGCGACGTCAGTCCGCGCCCATGCAAGGCACTATCGTTACATTGCCCTCCTCTTAGACTGTTTCGCCCCGAAACAGCATCCCCATGGAGGTATTGGCAGTCAGGTCCTTTTGTGCAGGTGCCCGTACTGTAAAAATAGCACTGGACACTTTTACCAGTTGGCGAACGGGGTCGCAGATTAAAGCAACAGACGACGATCTGGATAGAGGTGTCCCTGAAGATGGTCTCCAGCATGTTCCTTACTACCCTCCAGTCCAGCCCGTCCAGTCCGCATCCCAGCTTTGGTATGGCTAATTTATTTTCACCATTCAACAACATACGGCGTTTCAGTTCCAGAAGTGATGCCCACATCGAGTTGTAAGTTGGCTTGGCAAACGAGGAATTCTTGGTTACCAAATAATAAATGTGCCTCTTGTTTGTTTCCAACTCAAGGGCTTTTCCGATCTCCGGCTGTTGCTCCTTCAGTTTTTGAATCTGCCCAAATTTCCTTCGAAAAACCGTGGCTATTCCTTTTCGCATAAGCAGATCGCTTCCTACGCAATGGGCCAACGAATAATCTTCCGGCATCGCAAAGAGGTCACGACGTTGTTCCTTCGTGACACCATACCGCACCTTGCGGCCAGTCGAGAACTCAGCAAGGAACTTCTCCAGTTCGTCTTCTATATCTATCTGGTTCACGCGTTCTTCGTCAACGTTGGTGCCCTCGTACGGTGCCAGACGATTGAAGTGGACAACCATTGGTTTTCCTGAGGGAAGCTTCTTAATCCGGTACACCACGTCGTTTATCCGCTTAACGATTTCAAAAGGACCTTCCCAGTTTCGTTGGAGTTTGGGCGAAAATCCTTTTCTGCGCCGAGGATTGTACAGCCACACCAGGTCTCCTTGTTGATAACCTCCCTGCTTGCCCCTTACGTCGTATCGGTCTTTCATCCGTTCGCTCGCATCCTGAAGGTTCTGCCTCACATGCTGGTGGATATCATCCATCTTCCTCTTGAGGTCGGTCACATAGTCCTCACCCGCAACATCATCTCCAGGTTTCGATCCAAACTTCAGGTCACAGGGCAGCCTGAGTTCTCTGCCAAATAAAATGCTGGCTGGACTTCGACCAGTGCTTTCCTGTACTGCTGACCTGTTAGCTAGCAAAAACAGGTGGATGTGGTTGTCCCAGTCTCTCTGATGATCAGCAACCACCTTGGAAAGGTATTTTCCCATGGTTCTGTTCATCCTTTCCACCATGCCATCCGACTGGGGGTGTAATGGGGTAGTCCTGGTCTTCTGTATTCCCAAGGACTCGCACACCTTAGTAAAAAGTTCACTCTCGAAATTCCTGCCCTGGTCTGAGTGGATCTGCAGTGGGACACCAAAGCGGCAAATCAGCTCTTTCACGAGGACGTCTGCGATTGAGGCTGCTGTTTGGTCAGGAAGGGCATATGCTTCGGTCCATTTACTGAAGTAGTCCATCACTACCACGATGTATTTATTGCCGTTGTCGGTCTCGGGGAAGGGGCCTGCGACATCGATGGCTATTCGTTCAAAAGGACTACCAACGTTGTATGGCCTCATCGGTGCTCGTGGCTTCTTCTGGGGTCCTTTACTTTCGGCGCAAACTTTACATTTCCGGCACCACTCCTTGACCTTGGTAACTTGTCCTGGTAACCCGACCAGTAAAACCGCTCTTTTATCTTCTCGACGGTTTTTCGGATACCAAAATGTCCTCCGGATGTACCATCGTGGATATGCGACAGCACCTGTGGGATCCTATTCTTTGGTACCAATAGTTGTAATGTGTAAATTGTACCATCATCATTTTCTATTTTTCTCTTTAATAGTCCGTCCTCCATTGTAATCGAGTCCCACTGGGCCCAATAAGATTTTAGCGCCGAAGAACCGGGAGCCACTTCCTGCCAGTTCGGTCGCTGCCCATTTTCCTTCCAATCAAACAGAAGTCTTAGATCGGGGTCGTTTTTCTGATCAGCAATCAATCGTTCTGTTGACCAATTTTCATCCACGGCAGTGGTTCTATCTACAACGGCGCACTTCCTCTCTACTCGGCAACAGTGTTCGCAATCCACTGGACAAGGTCGTCGAGAAAGTGCGTCGACATTCCAGTGAATCCTTCCTGCCCTCATTTTGGCCATGCTCTCCAGAAACTTCTTGCACTTGTTCCTGGTATGGCCTAATTCACCACAGTGCCAGCAGCGCGGGGACCTTCTCTCATTTTCCTCCAGCTCGACACCCCGAAGTCGTGCATGTCCCCTGGATGTTTCTTTGGCTACCTCCACTTCTAAGGCATGGGTCAATGCATCGACGATCGTCCTGGGTCGTGCCATTCTGAGTGCCTGCTGTACTTGCACATCTCTTATGCCATCCACAAAGGCATGGACCCCAAGAGTTTCCAAAAGGGTTTCCGGGGCATTCGGGTAGGCATACCTGACCAGGCGGGCAATGTCTGATTGAAATTCCTGTAGGGTTTCCGACGATTTTTGGATTCTATTCTTCAGCTGGAGTTGAAATACTTGTTCGAGATGAGCCTGGCCGTATCTCACCTCGACTGCCTTCACTATCTTTTCGAAGTCGTTCAACTCGGATTCGGGCAAAGTCTGAAGAATGTCCACCGCATTGCCGCGCAACGCCATAGTCAGAGAAATAGCTTTCTCCTGCGTTGTCCATCCATTAGCCCTAGCCGCTGCCTCAAATTGTTTCTTGTAGTTATCCCATGATGTGGTCCCATCAAAGGTTGGTGGTTTAATGCTGGACTTGACCTCCCTTATCACGGAATCCGTCGCAGTTACTTGGAACTTTTTCACATCCAGTATGTCGTCTTTATTTGCTTTTTCGGCAATTGCTTTTATTTTATTGTCCACAATCTTCAGATTTTCTTGTAGCTGCTCTTCCAGACTTCTCACCTTGTTATCAAGGTTTCCTTTATGTTCTAGAAGTTCCTCGTGTAGTCGGGTTTCAAACGTCTCTTGTCTGTTTTCAAGGTTTCGAGCATTTTCAAGAAGTTTCTCATGTAGTTTGATTTCGAGATTTTGCGAACTTTCTAGAAGCTTCTCTTGCAGTCTCTCGATGTTTTGAGAATTTTCTTGCATCTTCGTTTCAAGAATTTGCGAATTTTCTAGAAGCTTCTCTTGCAGTCTCTCGATGTTTTGAGAGTTTTCCAGAAGCTTCTCTTGCAATCCGGCTTTGAGGTTCTCGAGATTTTGAGAATTTTCTTGCATCTTCGTTTCAAGAATTTGCGAATTTTCTAGAAGCTTCTCTTGCAGTCTCTCGATGTTTTGAGAGTTTTCCAGAAGCTTCGTTTCGATGTTTCTAGAATTTTCTTGAAGCTTTATTTCGAGAAGCTTCGTTTCGAGACTCTCGAATACGTACGTGTCTGGATCTTCGCCTATCGATATTAGATATTCCGATAGCCTCTTCTTAAGATCTTCCTTTTTTCCAGACGTGTCCAGATCACGATCCTCCAACTCCTGTCGCAAATCCTTTACCTTTAAATTGTCCAAGGTGGCCATGATCACTACACGCACTTGTCACTTATATTTTCTTCAATCGCACTTCTGACACCAGTTGTTACGTTTTGGGTTCGAAGAAAACGTCCAGTGTGTGTAGAGTTTATTTATTTTAAACACAACTAAAAATCACAACTCTATTTATAACTATAATAACTCTATTTATGTAAATACAGCACTTATTTATTTGCACACTGTCGCTATGTGGATCTCTTGGTATTCACTCGTAGCGCTTCCAGGCAAAAACTGACTATCGCGGCGTCCGTTACGCGCTTATATAGCCCGCGCCTCGACCTTCGTGATAATTCCTGGCCTTTCTAGACTATTCGCGACTGGATAGGCCGGGCAAGCCTGTGCGCCTGTCGGTCCACGCCGCACGCCGTCCCGAGTCTTCCGGAATATTCTATATCGAGGAGTCGCACTCGCGCTCACTCTGGCTTCCTCTCGAACATTCCCGCGCCGCGGCGACGTCAGTCCGCGCCCATGCAAGGCACTATCGTTACAATATCTTCATGATATTACTGATATAATATTCCATAAGAGCGTGACATAAACTTATATTTATTTAACAAAACAACCTATATTTGGCACATTTTTTTAGCATTTTGGAAATATTATCAACAATTGGGTGAACGATATAATTCATTATTATTCCGCTGTTATTGGTTGATATTAATTTTGTAAAAAAATAGGTCTGATACGTCACTTAGTACATTACAAAATGACAGTAATAATCTCCATCTCGCCACAGCTTTCCCTTAAAAGGCACTATTTAAGATTTGTTTTGGGTGGGGTCTGGGCGGGGGTCTATGTTGTGTATAATAGGCGTTGACAGTTGACTTGGATTTGTGAAACCTTGGATTTACTGGTAAATCGAAATTTCGAGCTTCTGGAGTAAGAGTGAGTATATTGAAAGTCACTGGAGGAAGAGATGATCTATAAGTTTGCTCTAAATCGGTTGAATCCCTAAGAAAATGCAAGCAACGTTCGCCACTTCGGGTTGTCAAATTGTCTATCATTAGAGGCTAGAGCTTGGAAGCTCTGTAAACCAAAACCTGCTAGCTTTTATTCTGAAGACAATGAATTATGCAAACATAAGATCAGAGATAATTATGCATCCTTAGAAGGTAGTAAGTTTGTCGATGGATTGTTTCAGGACGTCACATACTGTAAAGGCACCTTCCAGGTTTTTATTCCATCTGTCCCAACTAGGAGTGGCAGATATAAATCGATCTTTTCAAACCATCGATGTTTTCGTAAAAACATCGATATTTCTAGATCGATGTTAGTGCTGCGATGTATCGCTGAAAACATCGATATTTTTTTCGATTTATGACAAAAATATCGTTATTATATTCATTATATTTGTAAATTTCACGTACGATATAGTGGGGAAAAAATGTAATAGCATTAATAGGTCGCTGTGTTGAGTGATGCGGTAGAAAACTTAGTCATTTGCATTACTTTAGTACGGGATTCCCCAAAAATTTGAAACCGATTCTAACCAAGCGCACGCAGGTTAGGTTTAATTTGAACATGCCGTTATTTATTAACCTATTGTAAAACAGAGCAGTACGTATATGTTTTCAGTTATATTTTTTTATTTCTATTGTCAGGCACTAATATTAAAATTTGTGTTTTCTTTGTCTATGTTCGTAGTCAATTTCGATATCCAGGTTTATACACTTTAAACAAAACTTCATAATTATACTCTCTCTACGTAAGTCGTTTACGCTATCATTTTGCACTGTATGAACCAAATCAGTGTGCGAAATTATTACAGTTAATTAATGTCAAATATTTTTATAGAAAGGTTACAATAACGTAATAGTTAACTCTATTAATTTTTGCTACATGCAATTACATTAATTTATAGCCTTTATTTGTATAGTTTTTACGTGTTTTGAATAATTATTTAATTTATTTTCTATCTTGAATGACTTCAACATATCGACTTGATAGGTATCCATTTTCAGGTATTTTGGATTATTTGTTTTATGGGGTGCTCAAAAAAATATTTAAAAAACATCGATTTATCCCAAACATCGAATAAAAATATGTATCATATGTTACAATACATCGATGAATGTATTACGTATTTTTGCCATCCAAAGTTCCATCTACAAAGTACTATGAATACGTAGAGGCAAATCGTCATTAGCCAAGACAGTAATATTTCGTAACAGTAGTTTTTAAAATCGGCATGAAACAAAAATTTAATATCCGCATACCCTTTTATTGAAAATTTAAACTACACTACCCAAGGGCTATTATATAGCAATCATCAGTACTACTTTTTCATATAGCAGATACAGAAACGTATCCAATTTCTTGCCGTACAAATAGTCCTCTACCAGCTATATCACAAGAGAAAAAGGGCAGCAGCCCGGCTTTGTTTAAATTGATTTGGTCGCGCCGAATAGCCAGAGCGTGGAATTTAATACCAGTCTACCAGAGGAATTGGAGTAATTGTAGAATGAGAAGTACACCCGTAGGTCGGTTATCTCCATTCCATTCGATTGGCCGGCGGGTCCTGCTCCCCATTCCCCACCTTTCAACCCCCACGCTGTCTGTTGGAACGCTGTTGATTTCGACTCCCTTCTCGTGTTCGTGAACCCTCCTGTATTTTTTGCAGTTCGTTTTTTCGTTACCGTTGCTCCTCCGCTTGCTGTCCGAGAAGCTGCCGTAGAAATCGTAATAAATCCGCACTTGTTGATGGCTGGTCTTCTTCGTTCTCCACTCACTCGCAACTGAAGGGTGTAGCTGCGGTAAATTCAAGAGGGATTTATTGAAATTGGAAACACCTTCGGCGAGATTTAGATCGGTTGGTGTTAAGGTGTTCGAGAAACTAGCAAGTAAAATAAACGTGCGAGCTAGGACGGTATGTCTCTTACGTAGAATTCAGAGGTGAGAGATAAATAGCGAATGCAACCGCCCTCCCATTACTAAAAGTTCAAAAATCGTACAAAATATTTTACAGAACTGATAACGTTTAGCCGTCGGTCAAAAGGCAGCTGGGCAATGAGCAAACATGGACCTCCTTCAATTCTTGTTGTTGTTGATCAATGAGTATGCTGACATACTTCACGCTCTTTCTGAAATCAATAAATATTTGAAGCAACAGACGCCAAAAAATTTTCCTTTTTGTCCAGAAAATTTATTTATACAATGATATAGTAGACATAATAATTCTCAATCTTATTTATTTCTAAAAATTTACAAACAATATTACATTTTCTCAAAGCATTATTAGTAATGGTATCCTTCCAAACCTTCACCACCGTATCCGTGAGCATCACCGCCAAAATGACCACCGCTTTGTCCAGCGGAGGAAGCAGCATCGGCAGCATGAGCAGCATTAGCCTGGGCAGACTGGGCAGCAGCTTGAGCTTGTTGAGCAGCGGCTTCAGTAGCAGCCAAGTCGCCTTGAGCAGCGTGAAGTTCCTCAGTCAAAGCTGAATACCTCTGCTTAGCTTCACCAACCATAGCTGACTGGGATCCATATTGCTGGGCAGCCTCTTGAGCAGCTTGACTGGCGTGAGTGGCAGTTCCTTGGGCAGCATTGAGAGCAGCGTTCAAAGCGTTGAGTTGCTCTTGGGCTTGTTGAGCGGTTTGTTGGGCGGCTTCAGCGGCACGTTGTGCTTGTTCCAATTGGCGGATTTCACCTTCTAAAGCTGAGTGGGCTTCTTGGACTTGCTGTTCCAGCCTCTGGACAAGGATTTGTTTGCCTACTAACGCGGCTTGGGCAGCAGCTGCAGCCTATAGAATTTTGTAATTAGTTTGGTTTTGATTCAATAATGATAAGACTTACGTTGATGGCGCTTTGAGCGAAAGAGTTTTTGGCTTGTGCCGCTGCGTGTTTGGCGGCAGCATATTGGCCTGATACTGCGTTGTTGGCTTGTTGAGCAGAATTTTGAGCGATTGTCTTTAGACCACTTCCGGAACTGTATCCGCTTCCACCATGATGGTATCCAGGGGCTCCATAAGCGATGGCAACTGTCAATGAAAGATTTTCTTTAGTAATTTTCTATCTACCAAAAAAGGAAAATGCCTTACAAGTGCAAACTGACAATAAAATGAATTTGGCCATTTTTCTCCTAGCGATGTTTTAATGTTCTTTATAGAAGAATTGAATTAATACTGATTTACAAAACTAAAATTGGACTATTTATATGGTTTCTTAAAGAATATGAATTGTTTGTTCTTCCTGGCATATCAAGTGGGGTAAGAATTATGTATATTGTAAATTGTTACGCCAGATGAGTTAATTGGGTTAAATTTTGTGTAAGCGTAACAAGATTATGTCCATTTAATATAACACAAAAGAGTGGATTGAAGGAATTCCTGTCGCTTTCTTTTGTTGCTCTGTAATGGGTTTAATAACACTTTCAATGTTAGCGAAAATTTGGGTACCTATTCAGATCCGTTCAATGCGTTTTATGATGATGTAATTTTTTGTGGCACAATGCATCCATTCCAAGGTTGTTATTGATCTATTATAATTATATTGTTTTGGCGGTTGCAAGTTTTGTAAACGTCTGCGAGATGAAATTAAATTGAAAAACATATTTTTGTGAAAAACATATGTCCTTGGCGGATTTCCTTTAAATATTTTACATAATTCAAATTTATTTTTTTTCTCTTACGTAATTTATTTGTACATAGTTTTTGGAGTGTCTATTTTTCTGCATGTATTGTAATTCTGACATTGCAACATACTTTATGTACCTAAGTGGGTTATGTCCTGAAATGTAATTAAAGCTATCCTTGTCGCCTTTTTGAATCCATGAATAAACTAGGTATTGTTAAATATTTGAAGGTTGAAAAAATATTCTATTTCGTTTTTGCTTTTGGGGTCAACATATATTTCTATTTCCTGTACATCTTATTCGTTTTTACAACAGTTTTTCAGTTGAGTTTCCATATTTTGACTCAATTTTGGCTGTGCAATACGGAATAATATTCATTGTAGTCGCTCAATAATACAATCAAGAACTGCGTCAGATGGCGTCGTTTCTTGATATGTAAATATTTTTTTTTTGTTAATTACCTAAGTGTTTTTTTTTCTTTAATTCAAACTTACAAAATCAAACTTACAGACTTACTATTATAAATTTATTTAAAAACGATAACGGTTTTTGTCCAACTCGCTGTAGAGTCACAGGAACTAGTTTATTTGTTAGCCCTTTGCGTCAATGTACTTTTTTATCAGGATCTTTTATTTGTACTAAAAGTTATGTTAATATCATTTACAATTGTGTGAGAACAAAAACTGTTGAATTGGAGTATTTATGATAGCAGATAATTTATTCGAGAAAACTCATAAAGTTTCAACTGTATACACATTTCGTATTCTTCTCAAAAGATCTATCCAAAACGCTTGCTATCAGCTGTGAGAGGCATAAGTGTAAACTTCAACTATTGCTGATCCTAAGCCAGCAATTAGTCATCGTTGGTTGGCCCGAATTCCGTGGTTCTTAAATTCGCACTTTCACAACTTTAGTCCTGTCGCCTAAACTCGGAGATTTACAGACGCGTTATCGCGGCCGGGATTTATCTTAGCACAATCCTAACATACGATTGGATTAAAATTATGCACCGTTCCGCTCGGTTACGTAAATGCTCTGCGGCGCAGTTGTAAATTAAAATAAAACGCGATCGTAAATTACCGACCGTTTCTATTAGTAACAACCATGAAGATTAACTGGGACGAAGCGGCCAGATACGGTAAGTCCACTAGGATAAGCCGATGTATGATAATGTTTCAGTTTTTGGCAGAAAATTTAATAGGACTTAAACGATTCCTGAGACATACATTTTAATAGAGATATTTTATTTTTTTATCACTTTGAAAGATGTCGTCGGTACAAAAAAATGCGTTAAAAAAAGTCGCCGTCAATTTTTATCCAGTCTTAAACGAAGACGTAAATACATGTCGACAATTGTGCCATCTACCGTTAACTACGCGATTTCCTCACGAAATTAACTGAATTAATTGTTTCAAACTGCGGAAGACTGTGGATAAACATAATATACCTTAATTTTCGTGCTAATATGGTTCTTTAATGAGAATCACTTGAATAAAATTAGTGAAAGTTATTATTTTATACGGCCTGGTAATTATGATGACGGTACTGCAATTACTCAATTTTGTAAAGCCAGAGCCACTCTGGACCCTACCTAACATCATCATGATTTCATTGAAAAAAAAAAAAAAAGTATGTAGGTATATTTAAAACGCAAAAAGAAAAAGCTGTGTGAAGTTAGCAACAAAAGCCAGCAACAAATTTTTTTCATCCGATTGCAAAGAACTATACACCGTTGGAAAGCCCATGACGAGCTGAGTCTACCATAGTTATTGCAACGGGATCAATTAATAACTACCTAAAAAATACTACCTAAAAAATTAAAAAGAAAGTCAAAATTTCAATGAATTTCCATATCTTTAGAACCGCATATCTTCGCCAATACTTCATTATACTTATTAATTGTAACACCAAACGAAAGCGCAAGCTTCGGTTATACTACCATAGTTATTGCAACCCAAAATTTTGCTAATGAGTGCCTCAAATAAATTAATCAAATATGAGTATTTTTAACATCCGGGTACCATATGTAGTCCCACCTATATTAAGTTAAACAAACGTATTCGCTTTGTGTGATCATATCGATAAATACATCAAAAGATAGCTGAGACCTGCCTCTACCCATCATAGTTAGTGCAGAACAAAATTATAACAATTTGCGGGTGAAATAAATTAGAAATTTCCATCGGCTATTGGTCGACGGCGAACAGCGCTATGTAAATCCTTTTATGCAAACTTTTTGCAAAATCAAATCTTATCGATATATACATCAAAAGATAGCTGAGACTTCCACCTACCTACCATAGTTATTGCAACGCAAATTTTTAACAATTAGCGGGTGAAATAAATTAGTGAATTCCTGACACTTTTTCCATCGGCTATTGGTCGACGGCGAACAGCGCTATGTAAATCCTTTTATGCAAACTTTTTGCAAAATCAAATCTTATCGATATATACATCAAAAGATAGCTGAGACTTCCACCTACCTACCATAGTTATTGCAACGCAATTTTTTTTTACAATTAGTGGGTGAAATAAATTAATGAATTCCAGGCAATGATTCGATCGGCTATCGGTTGGCGGCGAACGGTGTTATCTAAATCCTTTTGTGCAAACTTTTCGCGTGATTAAATCATATAGGCATACACATCAAATGATAGCTGAAACTTCCATCTACCCACCAGAGTTATTGCAACGCAAATTTTTAACAGTTAGTGGGTGAAATAAATTAATGAATTCAAGGCACTTTTTCCATCGGCTATTGGTCGACGGCGAACAGTGCTATGTAAAACCTTTTGTGAAAACCTTATTGCAAAATCAAATCTTATCGATATATACATCAAAATATAGCTGAGACTTCCACCTACCTACCATAATTATTGCAGGGCAAATTTTTAACAATTAGTGGGTGAAATAAATTAATGAATTCCTATGGCCAATTCGGCTATAGGGCGATGGCCAACGGTGCTGTCTAAATCACGAGATAGCTGAAACTTTCATCTACCTACGGTAGTTATGGCAGGGCAATTTTTTAACAATTTAGTGGGTGAAATAAATTGATGAATTCCAGGCACTTTTTTGATCAGCTATTGGACGACAGTAAACAGTACTATAAATCGAGTAGCGTAAATGGTAGAAGATTGACAAATTTTATATTTTTATATATACGGGAGCAGGAGAACTTAAAAAAATGTTTGCATAAAAATATCTAAAACAAGATATGAAAGAGGAGACGTGTATATAACAAAAAAGTGTATCAATAATATCAATATGTCATCCAAGATTTCGATAACAAAAGCTTAAGGCGATATTTAGAAATGCGATTTTCATTTTAATAATTGAAACAAAAAAAAAACATTGTCACGACTCGAACCGACTCTGCCGTGACGGGAATCACGCATTAGCCAGCGCATCCTGAGAAAATTGAAAATTTTCTTCCCCCTCGACCAATTACCGATAAAAAAAGTGCCTGGAATTCACTAATTTATTTCACCCGCTAATTGTTAAAAATTTGCGTTGCAATAACTATGGTAGGTAGGTGAAAGTCTCAGCTATCTTTTCATGTATATATCGATAAGAGTTAATCTTGCAAAAAGTTTTCACAAAAGGATTTTCATAGCGCTGTTCGCCGTCGACCAATAGCTGATGGAACAAGTGTCTGGAATTCACTAATTTATTTCGCCCGCTAATTGTTAAAAAATTGCGTTGCAATAACTATGGTAGGTAGGTGGAAGTCTCAGCTATCTTTTCATGTATATATCGATAAAATTTAATCTTGCAAAAAGTTTTCACAAAAGGATTTACATAGCGCTGTTCGCCGTCGACGAATAGCTGATGGAACAAGTGTCTGGAATTCACTAATTTATTTCGCCCGCTAATTGTTAAAAAATTGCGTCGCAATAACTATGGTAGGTAGGTGGAAGTCTCAGCTATCTTTTCATGTATATAACGATAAGATTTAATCTTGCAAACAGTTTTCACAAAAGGATTTACATAGCGCTGTTCGCCGTCGACCAATAGCTGATGGAAAAAGTGTCTGGAATTCACTAATTTATTTTACCCGCTAATTGTTAAAAAATTGCATTGCAATAACTATGGTAGGTAGGTGAAAGTCTCAGCTATCTTTTCATGTATATATCGATAAGATTTAATCTTGCAAAAAGTTTTCACAAAAGGATTTACATAGCGCTGTTCGCCGTCGACCAATAGCCGATGGAAAAACTACATATGGTGGGAGGTGGGACTACATATGGTACCCGGATGTTAAAAATACTCATATTTGATTAATTTATTTGAGGCACTCTTTAGCAAAATTTTGGGTTGCACTAACTATGGTAGTATAACCGAAGCTTGGGCTTTCGTTTGGTGTTACACTTAATAAGTATAATGATATATTGGCGAACATATGCGGTTCAAAAGATATGGAAATTCATTGAAATTTTGACATTCTTTTTAATTTTTTAGGTAGTAGTTATTAATTGATCCCATTGCAATAACTATGGTAGACTCAGCTCGTCATGGGCTTTCGAACGGTGTATAGTTCATTGCAATCGGATGAAAAAAAATTTGTTGCTGGCCCTTATTGCTAACTTCACACAGCTAAAAGAAAACACAGACTTTCAGACGGATGCGCATTTTGCCTGCTATGTCTCCACACCAGACTACAATATAAAATAACTACATTTACTGATTGAAAATAACTGATTTAAAAGGAACTTATAAATTCACTGATAAAATAACTCAAATCGTCAAACCGATAAGCGCTGGGGCGTTCTAATAAAAGCAAAGCAAATGCTGTGGTCACATTATCTGGGCCGCCCCATCATTCCAGAGCCAAGTGGAGTTAAAGAAACTGCTAATTACGTTTGAATACTGTGGAGACATTCCATTTGCTTTAAAGCTTAGCGATCGGAGGATCACTAATCGGTGACGTAATATTTTGATTAGACAAATACCACAGAAATCAATTTCGGCCAAGTATGGAAGTATAGCTATTTGAGAATTATGCCTATGACTTTTTTCTACTAGAAAATCGAAAAGCTTTGAACAACCAGTTTAATAATGAAGTGATCCCATTCGCATAAGTGTAGCTTTCTTGTACTAAATCTACAGTCCATATTGGTAAGAAATTGCAAATAACTTTATACATAAATTTATTGTTCGTAACTGTACTTAAATTGTTTGCTTAAATGATAAACTTGTGCCTAATTTTATTATTTTCTTTGAGAACGTGGAAACTGCTCAAACACATTTTGGCGCTCTACTCACGACACGGAGAAGACCATACACCCCTACATATATCTAACTGAGGCCACCCTCCAAACAGCGAGGAAGTAAGTCATAGGTCGTCGGGTGTTAGGCCAGATTGCGTCGGATAACAAGACAAATCCGGTCGAAATCCTCGTGACGCGGCGAAACCAACATCTTCGCTCACCCTCATATACTGCTTTCGACGCCTATATACCATGTTTCGTCGTGTCGGGTATCATTCAGTCAAAAATTTCATCGAGAAGTTCGGATGGTGCCATATTACAAGATTAGACCCTGTAATGGGTTTCTGTCTGATAGTATATTCTACAGTGATCTGTACGTTATAGCAATGGAAATATACATTCATGATATTTAATAATAACGAATCATATAATCATCAATTTACATAAGGAATGAGTAAATGTTTACCCAGGTGTAGGTTTACATTCATAAATGCGAAAAGAAATGTATGACTAATTTATGACCAAATATCTGACAAGAAATCAATAATTACATTTTTAGGATAGCTTAGTAGGTATGATAGCATCGGAGTAGTATTCTGAAGGCCCTTGGTTCGAATCCGAGATGTTCTTGTAAAATTTTAATTCGGTATCTAGCATACGTCGCATTCTGTCTTGCATTTTAACAGCGCCTTGTATGGACAAAGAATAAATTTTTAAATTTTCCTCCTTTCTGAATCTTTTATAAGTCGTTAAGTAATTAGGTTGCGAAAGGTGCTGTTAACAATCTGTTAAAAATCTACTATACCTAGACAAATAGTCGATAATCATAAACACCGATCAATTTGTGTCCGGTTTTCAATTGGAAGGTACACATAAAACTGAATGATTGGCAATCCCTAATAAGTGTTTAACGATTTAATCCTGGCGAAATTACGTCGTCCTGCGAAATGCGCTCGTACCGTTCGATTGCGAAACGCACTTATCTCTATTTCCTGGCAATCGGTCGGACCGGAAATGAGCTTTGTCTGTAAAAATCGGTGCCGCTGGCCACCGGAAGTTGTTAGTTCGGTTAGTTTCCGGCAGAGCAGATCCGAATTAAGCCAGAATGCACGCCTCTTCCCTTAGTAAGTATGGATCTACTCAAACAGAAAAAAATCTGATTGAATTTTCTACAAAAAGTAACAAAATTTATAAGAAAAGTTAAGATGTACAATAGTTATTTATAAAAAGCTGACATGTCTGAAATGTGGAAGGATTATGGACAACATGGTTTCAAGTTGAGATAATAACAATAAAGTTATATAAATTACAGGTAATTCTAGCTAGTTTTGTGTTTCTATGGATTAGTGGATTTTGTTTCTTCAGCTCTCTTTAGCAAAGTGATCGCAGCATCTACAGTGAGTGGCGTGAGCACTAATGTCGTCATAGATATTTTATTTTATCCGCAGTTGACGCTGTAATATTGACAGAAATACCGCTAATAATATTTTAGATGGAGAGATGCGACCTAGAAATATGCAAGAAGTGAACAAGGATATACATCGGCCAGGATTTGAACCTGGACCTCCACGCTTCCGATATGTTGCTTTACCAGTTAAGCTAAGGCCGGTCGTACATCTAAGCGATTTTTATCTTCGACATGTCTAAAACATGTCTGCGACATGTCATTTCTATTAGGGCAAATGCATTGTTATGACGACTCGCACATCATATCGACATGTCGCAGACACAAACGGACATGCCTGCAACAAATTTCGGGCAACAGAGTTTGCTGGAATTTGAAGCGACATTGATCTCTTCACTGTTGAGCAATACACAGCAGAACGCTGAAAATGCAGAAGCAGCAAACGTAGTGAAATTAATCGAACTTGCAGATAATTATAAAGTGTTGTTTTGTTTATTACACTACTGCTGGATTCACTAATAGTCAGGTACAGGAAAAGGCGTGGTATGAAATTGCAAATGAACTAAATGATACAGAGTATATATAGCTAGCTTCTATAATCCCCGACGTCGCGTGCAACAAAGTTACTGTCTGTGTCTGCTTATGGCTAACAATTGCAACAAAAAAAGTAATATAATTCTAAATATCCAGGGTATCCTCCACTAAACTTTCCGACTCAGATTGTCACCAAAAACAATCCAGTTCACACAACCGTAAGTGGCAAATGTTAAATGCATCTTCAGAGGGATTCATCCGATTGAGAACAAACTCATAACAGATCATCTTCCAGACTTTAAATGTGTGATCAATGAAGTGAGTGGTTTAGGCGCTATAAGACTTTACAGAAGCAGTCTGACAGAATCCATACTGGCCACTGATATGGTATAACAGTAAATGTCATTAAATGTTATTCTGACTGTCATTAGGTTACGAAATTGAACATTTGCAAAAGTGTTTAAACACTTCAATGTGCCAACGATGTAGTCGAGAAGTTGGGTTGGGGCCACACCGGATTTTTTTCTTTTTTTTTTCGTAATAATAATGCTATCATCAATACGTCTTCGTCGGACGGCATGTCGTTGCTCTGATGTACGAGCAACGACATGCCGTCCGATGTCCTTCTATACCAACCATCACCAGGGGACAAACCAGATTGTTTCTGGAGACAACCTGGCAACCGGAAGTGGCAAATGTAACATGCGTCTTCTTTAGAATTCATCCGATTTCGACCAAACTAATACCAGCTCATCCTGCAGCGATTTTAAATAGGTATACTAATTTACAGATCAATGGGATGAACGCTTTAGACGCTATAAGCTTTTATAGAAGCGGTTAACAGAATCCACAGTCTTAATAATAATAATAATAATAATCCATGCCTTAACATCCCCCAACAGCTTCCGCCAATTACAGGGGGCATCGGCAGGCCAGAGTATTATTATTATCGCCCGCGCCTGTGGAACGTCTTAAGATGTTTGGCTCCCAGCATTCGCCAAGGAGTGAGGATAACCACAGAAAACCTCACCCTGGAAACAGGTCCCCGGGCTCGAACCGGAGACCCCCTGAGTGCAACGCTAACGTCTTACCGCTAGGCCACACTCAGCCTTCGTCCGATTCATCCGATTTTGACCAAATTGATGCCTGCTCATTCCCCAGTGATTTTAAATATGTATACTAGTTTACAGGTCATTGGGATGGGAGCAGTGTAGGCGCTATAAGCGTTTATAGAAGCAGTGTGACAGAATCCACAGCCTTCGTCGCTGTGTTGCGAATTGTCAGATTTTGACAAACGTCAGTGCCACTGACATGACATAACATTAAATGTCATTATGTCATAGAAATTGAAGTAGGGTCTGGAGCATGGTCCGGAGTGACTCTGGTTTCACAAAACTGAATAATTGCAAAAGTGTTTAGACCCAGTGTGCCAACGATGTAGTCAGGAAGAATAATAAACACAATAAACAAAGTTAGTAATTACAAGAACTGCAGAGGATAGGTATCAAGTATTAACAGAAGCAATTTTCTTTAAAATTGTGAATATATACAGCATTCGGAAAAGAGTTTTTGTTTCTTTTCTTTTTCTTCAAAAAGCAATTATAGATTTGTATATTTTGAACACCTGGAAATGACGTAAATGTACTTCACTCCAAAAATCACAAAAATTATACAAAAATCCAAATAACTGAAATGTAGGTATAACATTTAGGCAGGCATAAAGGGAATTGAGGCATTTCTTACTCGGAATTTAAATTTGAAATAAAAAACATATGGACTTTCGGTGGCCGGAAGTGGCAGTTGAGATGAAGATTTTTTAGACACCCAATATAAGATGAACAGAAGCGATACAAAAAGCACGAATTTCCAGCAAATTGCTTTACTAAATAAGCTAATAATGTTGTATTTTGCTTGCGTTTTATATCTTTAAACGTTCTTATATTCATCGGCATTTAACATGTGTTAGTTACAGTCACACTATAAATATCTGTCAACCTACTTTTGGTATATTTGTATATTATGAACCGTCGATCGTCGATCCAATTCGCCATGGGGCTCCGTCATCACCCAGCGAGGGTGGGGCTACGATGAATAGTAATATTGGTCATCATTGTTTTCACACCGCCATTTTGCATCAAACTGCCTAATTATTCCAACGAACGCGCATGTACAATGCATCGTCGCATCGGTACCAAATCTGCTCAAATTGAGCGGAATATTTTGCGGAAACAATTGCCTATAATTCGTGCAGATTCTATTCAGTCCGTATTCGGTCAGAGTCAGGGTGCGAACCCGCTAATATTTCCAAAATTGCTCTAGAATGGTCGATATGTCTCATATCTACATATCTATTTATGGGGTAACTACGGGACCGGCATTTGAATAATATTCTGGTAGAGTAGGGGTCCCATAAAGGTGGACGGAGACCAGTGCAACCAATTAACGACCCGTTGAATATTCAGGGGTGAGAATGTTCACGGCTAATTTCCAACTGTCAAAGAAACACTAACGATCCAATTCATGAAATTATAATTTCGCTTCGGAGTTTGGCGACTATTAATGAAATATTTTGTATTATTTCGATTTTTATGATTAATTCACATTAATAACGACCAATCAAGAATGTTGTCTAATTAACAATTTCCCTTTCAGTTTAAATAATGAACTTGGCTATAATAAGCACATTCTCCAACAACAAATGGCCTTAAAAATCCAAAAATTATAGTCCCACTAAAAGCACAATATACTCAGCTTGGGAACTACATCCATCCACCTAACGGTTCACTTAATTTAGTGCTGAGCTGTTCGGAATGGTCTAAATCTCGGCAATATATACGTCAAATTACCTGCCCAATCAAAACACTCAGATTTGCAGTAGTAGGCACCTCAAAATAAACATGGTGTCGATTTTGGTCGAATCAATCCATCCATCCAGGTGCAACGATAACAAAGACTTGCTCGACGTCGAAGTGCCGGTTCACGGCTTTAAAATGTAAACAGTAGACCGGGTTCTCGTGCTACATTACCACTTGTTTATATTAGAATTCGATATCACCGCTCGCTTCGCTGGTTTATTGCCCTACAGCACGCACAAGCATGGGAAAAATTACCGTGCCCAATTATTGGATAAAGGAACACTAGCACGAGCTATCACCGTCAATATTTCAAGAATTAGCCTGTAATTTAATTCACTGTGCTAATGCATTTCTTAAACGCGTAAAATAGTACCTACTGAACTATTTTTTATTAGCTACTTTTTTTTACACGGTCGGGTAACACCAACTTTATTGGGATGATTTTAAAATTGCGAATGCTTGTTTGAGCAAAAAACTGTCTTGTCATTCGTTTGCCATGTACGGAGTGTGGATAGTTAATGAGAAAAGTACTAACTGAACTGAAATGCAATGCTGACTAACCGCCCTCTGGCATTTCGGAAAATTCGTAAAACTTTTCTAATTTACTTGGCATTTTTAGCACTTTCCAGGTCAGTGGTTGTCCATTCCAACTTATAAATTGCAACACGAATTCTAATATTAATCTCTGCAATTGTAGATATCTTTATTTTGCATCTATTATATGGATTTTATGGTGTAAACTATGGAGAACTATATACTTAATGGTAAGGATGCATCCGAACTGAACTGTACTAAAAAGGAAAGACTATGGGCTAGCTTTTCAACACTGGTTTATTTCTAACTTCTACTGAACTCATCAGTAACCATAGTAACTGTCAAATTTGCTATTCTAGGCTGATTGGCTATTGAGCACTAAAAAGCAGTACTGAACTTTGGTCCTGGTTTAATTCAGTATTGAAGAACTAACCCTATGTATATGACATAGATCTAAGATTATATTGTACTTTCTATGGTATCAAGTAATGCGTTATAAAATCATAATCATGTCGAGTATCGGAATGACGTTTTTGTTATAAGTCTTTTGCAAAGAAAAACAAAAAATAGGATGGAAATATTCAGATGTTTGTTGATTCCAATATGAGGAAGGGTGTAGTTGCCGAGTGGAAGATGGACACATTACAGAAGAAAGGAGAAAGAACCGTTTTCTTGCTTTATTTAGGGTTCTTTGGATTTAGAGGTAGAAATTGGATGGGTTGTTGAGCTACTTTTCGAGATATGTGTCTGAAAAGAATTGACTGAGATTTTCCGAATTGGTTAATGGGCCATTGCTATAGTTGGGAGTCAACTTTTCTCAGGTTTTCATTTATGAATCTTGAGGTTACTGCTGTTTATGGCTTAATATTCTATTCGGCATAGGTATTTGCTATTTCTGCACTAATTCTCTTAATGCGCAAAGCCCTTGTAGTTGTAAGCGGAAAAGAACACACAAAAACAATCACGTAATTTTCCGAATGTTTTAGGTTAATTGCTACGCCCAACACCGCGCCACGAAAATGTTAAAATAATTTAATATATTTAATTAAGCGCGAGCTTTTTGGGTCGACGAACACGTCCTCGCAATAGCCGTGTCGGGTCGGGTTGTCTTGTTTCGTGGCTACACCGCGCGGCGTCGCTGTACCGTCGCCTTATTAATTCAAGAAATTAAATTACTTTTGCGTAGATTAAGTAGGCGGGAACGCGATAAAAAAGAAGAGAAGGGAGTAGTCCGCCGCGGTAAAAAGGCAACCGGCGATAACGTTAATTAGAAATGAATTAAGGCGTGAACGGGCGGCTGTAACGTAGGAAAAAAAGCTGGCAAAGGGCACTTGATTAATTAGCGCTATAAAGGGAAGTGGTTGCTTTACGGTTTTACGGAGCTCGCGGGGCAAACTTGACCACGTGCCGGTCTCTAGGAAATATGATTTCAAATTTATAGCCTTAGTTTGTATTATGACGAGGTTGTTTAATTCGTTCGTAATAAAAAGTTATTATCTGAACATTTAATGAAAACTTCTAATTGCTTTATAATTAAAGAATATTGATGTAGGAATCGTTAGAATATCTTTTGGTAATGATGTCTGATTTGAAGGAAGATGTTCACTTCCCGAGACCGGCAATTCTCTTTTTGGATACCAGCGTATATTATTCTTTATCCTGTGTACGTTAATAATAAAAAGGTATATAAAAAAGGTATAAATAATAAAAAAGTAGCATATTTATTTCGTCAAATTAAGGTAAAGTTGTGCTGTTATTATCGGTTAATCGGCCTGTGAGCCAGAAAATTATGCAAAAGCCATAAAGAAACAGAAAATTATAGGATGAAATAGTGAAAAATGCACCAAAATACTAATTTTCCGAATTGCATCATCCTGATCGATGAAAACGTATTCGCACAGTCTACACCTTGAGGATTCTTTATGTGAATGCTAACTTAATAACGGTGACCGACGAGGAATAAGAGCTGATAGACTATACGAACTAAACCCCTAAGTTCTAGGTTTCCGGGAGATAACCGCATCAACGACGATAAAGTAGTCAACGTTTCGCACTTTGTTGCAAAAGGCGTCTTCAGGACGTAACAGCAAAACAGCTACGAAGAGAATGAACGTGTGTATTTGGAAGGGTGAGGGTATTTATAGGTACCTGGCGCAGGTAGTCAAACAACTATTGGTTGGGAGGGCGATTGGGGGTAGCTGTGATTGGCTGTGGTGGTCGTAGAATTGATTTCCAGCTGTGATGCAAATGCTATCGTCGTTGTCGCGGGTTTCTCCCAGAAATCTACAACTTAGTAGACTCTACACGGACGCTGATTCCTGTTCATCTGGTCGTACCCTTACGCATTGCATAAAATATGAACATGTCTAACATTTTCTTTCTCATGTAGCAGATATTTATACATACTAATCGTTGTCAATTTGCAGCCATTAACATACACATTATTGTTTAAAAATTATTCTACGCTACGTGTGGTTAAGCATGTATTATCCTGTATTACAATTTTTTGTAGCCAGATAAAATTATGGTTCTTTGCACTTATGCTAATTTATTATTAAGTTTTTACATACCAGGTACGTTTATTTCATTAATTACATATTGTTATATTTATTATTAAGACTAATGTGACTTTTTGTTCCAGGTGAGTACAATTGCTCGAAAGATTAGACTCTAGAGTCTGGACCCACATGATACTGAAATGATGTAAGTACAATTAAACCGACTAAAATCCGAGGTTTCTGTTCCATAATCCATAATACCATTCCTTAATTTGAGAAAGCTTAATCTTAAATAAAACATATGAAGTCAGTCTCTAGTAACTCACCTGGTGTGAAGAAGTCCTGGAGATGCCTCTTGCATCGGAGTGCGAAACGTCGACATTTGTACCGACAACGTCAACAACGCGATTTCCTCCCAGAAAATTAAAACTTATGAAGTATATGTAAAGTATTTGGAATATTTAAATAGTATGAATTTGTGAAAGAGAACAGCTAATGTTTTCTCTCATTCGGGAGAAATAAAACTAGATGTTGTTAACTACAATGTCATACTCATAATACATTGTAGTTTAATTAGTAAAATTTAGTGATTTAATCAAGACGATGTAAACGTAGTTGATCAGCTTTGTAGACTCTTGTATAGGTATTTTATGTCTTGTATGATATTAATAAGTCTAATGATACCTGCAATACAACTGGCGAAAATATTCACTGTGGTTCAATATAATGCAAACTAAGAAGTCAATTGGAAGAAAACCTTACCCGTTGTCATTCAACAATTCGTCCTGTAAAGTATGCTTTAGCCTACTAGTTGGAATTATTGGCTTTTGAACGTACCGGCACTCATATTGGCCTTATCAAATTCAAATAAAATACATATAACTGAACATTTCTGCGTTATTAACTCAATTTTGAAGAAAACGCTAGACAAAACGCCAACATCCATTCCATATAGGGCATCACCGCTCATAATAGCGGATCATACTCCACATGACATTTGCTGGCGGAGTGAGGTCACAAGGTGGCTGTGACAATAAAATCGTAACCATGGGGGAAATCTCGCGGAATCTGGCGAGACGCGGGTCATCGCTGTACGTGCCGCGGCTTATAAGCGGCAATATAGGGGCGCTGCAATCAGCTGTGCAGCAGTCAGACACGTTCGATAAGTCGATCGCGTCTATACTATGCGCCACCTACACTAGCGTACACCGCCTGCTATGATGCGGACGAAGGCCCCGGCTGCCGCTTTAAGACCCTGTAAATTCGAATAGCGCTGACTACGAAGCGCTGGATCCGAATGGCTCAATTTGCGTTCCGCGATCGCTTGTCTCCACGGCCACCTGAAACTTTGATGGCACGTCGGTCGGTCGTCTAGCTCGGCAAAACAGGGCGATAAATACGAGAGATACAGAGAATCAGAACCTTAAATAACGGGTGGACGCGATAAACTCATTACGAGATTTTACATTTAAATTTCTCTAGAAGTTTTTAGCGAGATACGTCTCTGCAGTTTACGAAATACGGCGTTGATTCTTCGTATCTGTTGAGATTTTATGATTTTTTCAAAATAACTGCAGTAGTTTAAAATCAGGTTTGTCAAAGCTTATCTTTATAATGTCCTTAATTTGTACGGCTCTAAATTTCTTCCATAACTTTGTTTTCAGTGTTAAATCAATAATTGACAATTAAATCAGTTTTATTTATGGAGAGGTTTAAGTATTTATTACAACAAACGGACTAAAATAATCCATATTTTCACCAAAGTTTTATATAATACAATTGTCAACTAAACCGAAACGCTTCTATAAAAACGAAATATATAACACCTACTAACCAAAATAAGAACTAGATAAATTAAACTATTTACTTCGTTTATTACTATCACACAAGGTTATCTGAGTGGTTATAAACATGGAATTTATATTCCTTTTTGCCCTTTTACTCAAGCTGATACCGAGCTGAAAAGATTTCGTCTTTTAACTATTTGGCGGTTATTACATACGACCTTTCCCCCCTGTAGCCGCTCTGACATATTGAAATCGCAACTTTATTGCCTCACATCTACATAAAGCAATATCGGGGGACGCGAATTTTTACGTTGGGGGGTTGCCCATATTTTACAGCTATCTGCGTGTGACGCTCCTTTTTATGGATTTCCGGAATGAAGGTGGAGTGGGGTAGGAATTGTGGCGTGCCGATCGGCAAGAGATACGCGCGAGATAGAACACCACAACAATAACATTGTCGGTTGTAAACTCTGCTTTACGATCTGTCAGAAATTACTTTTAGCGAGCGCGTGCTTTTCGATTTTTAACAAGCAGTATAACGATGATAATAATTTAAAAATCTATCTTACGGGAGACGCCGTCGACATGTGCTCGCCAGATGGAGCTACCCAATATTAGGCGCTTGTAGTGCCAGTTTTACGCCCGGTAACAAAAATAAACTAAACCATAAAAATTCGGTGATTTTAAAAAATGCAGCTTTGCAAAATATTTATAACTTAGACTTAAGGTTACCGCACACCGCCTCGATTTGGAGTCGGTACGGTATAAAGTATTCCCCACACCGACGCGGGTGTTTTCCCTGCCACCTCTAACGCAAAACCGCAGCGGACCAACAGACACGGCGGTATATGTGGTGCATGCTTAGGTTGTAGTCGTTGAACATGCTGCAATTTCGCGTACGTTCCAAAATGTCGTTAACAGAGGAGCGAATAGAAATGTTTAAGCAGCGTCCCATTAATTATGATCTAAATCACCAACATTATAAAAATGTCAGACAAAAATGTCAAGGCTAGGAAGATGATAGGATTTGAACTTCAGCCTGTTATTAGCTATATAATATATGTTTAATTACTTTCCTTCTAGGGACTAGCCGACTAGTCCCTAGAAGAAAAGTATTGTAATCGACGGAAAAAACAATTTCGAGATTTTTGCGGAAATACGCGTTTTGAGGTCCCCTGAATTCATTGCAATGATTTCTGGAAAATGTATGTGTGTATGTATGTCCCTGAACACGATAGCGTACAGACGGAACAACGGATCGGGCTGAAATTTGGTGTACATATTTAGAATAACCGGGAAACGAACTATATTGAATTTGGTGACAATCTGACAACTGGAAGTGGCAAATGTCACATACGTTTTCTTAGGTATTCATCCTATTTTGACCAAACTAACACCATCTCATCCTGCAGTGCTTTTAAATATGTATATAAATTTACAGATCAATGGGATGAGCGGTTTAGGCGCTGTAGAGATTTATATCAGTTGGTATGTGACGTAATGGAGAACTGACGTCATCATACGGCGTTAGCTCACACGCTTTGTTTGAATATTATCGCCCGCCCGTGATTGAAAAATAAATTAACAACAAGTAGAGAAATAAACCTAGTATGATAACACGGATACGTGACAGTACATTAGAGTTATTTGTATCGAGAGGTCAGTCAGTAGTATTCTTATAATTGCGTTTGTGTTTCACCCTCTCTAGTCTATACGTTTAGAGAGTTTATGAATGTGTAAACAGTGTGCGAATGTAGTCGGAAAGTTGTATATTGTATTAAACTTAAGGAGTGAAGATATAGAGTTTTATTTCAATGGTGTTTTAAATAGTACACCGGTTACTTAGCCATAATGCAAAACATTTCAACTCTGCTGTACAAATAAAATATTTCAACAATTTTTATGTCACAACTAGAACAGACATAACGTTGTAATTTTCAGAACTAATTCACTAATGTATCTGTAAACCATAGCTATATAAATACAATTTGTATCCTATATACTTTTTCTTGAAGTGCCACTCGAATCCGATTATTAAACAATCTTGTCAACAAATTTTAAGGGTGGTCACCAGATTATGCTGGAAACAAATCGGAGACACAAATAGTATCCATTTACTTTTTGGGAGATAGATTCTTCTACTAATATAATACAACATTCCTAACCTACGTCAAGTTTATTAGTCAGACTTCTTGCTGTTCTATTGCATTTGGTTTTTGCGAATTAACTATTTTCACAGTTTTAAAATCCAACATTTCTGACCTGAGACAAGTTTATTATTCAGACTGCTTGCTGTGCATTGCAACTGTTCTTTTTGCGAATTAAATTATTTATAAAATTATATTTTATGCATCTGGTTTTTGTTTGTTTCTGACCTACCACACGTTTATAATTGAACCTATGTGCAATTTTAGTGGTTTTAGACTATTAAATTCTTTATAGTGAAATAAAATACAACATTCTTATTTATTATTGGGACTACCTGCTTTTTATTGCTGGTTTGGTTATCTGGTTCTTGCGAATAAAATTCTTTCTAGTCATAAAATACCAACATTCCTGATCTACGACAAGTTAGTTACCAGTTTTCACACTTTTTCTTCATCAGACGAAGTCACAGCAATTCATAATTAATGTATTTTTACCGTAGGTAGATTGGAAACAGTAGGTTTGTCTGACAAAATTATAACGTAAGATATACACGAATGTTTCGCGTTGCTCTGAATATCGAGTGTCGCTAGCGGTGTCGCAGCGGAAAATTTACTTCGCTTTGGTGTGAGGAATCCTTAATATACTTATTGACCTACGGAGTTGAACACACCACAGCGATGTTTTCGGTACGGCCGCGGCGATCGAAGCGATACTTTTTTTACACTAATGACTTTAAACTGCTAATCGAACTGCAACTGTCGCCAGACTGATGATTTGTTGGCACCAAATATAAGCATACATTTATCAAAGGATTAAACACTGCCTGCCGCAGTACTTAATTTGTAAATAACCGATTTTTCAACAGGCATTCATTTGTGAAATCAATCCACACTGAGCCATGGCTCATAGTTTGACTGTTTCGAGAAACGATGACATCCTGTCGCGTTGTACCGACTAATATAAGAATAATATAGCGGCCGTATGAGAGCTCTTATTTACTGCCATGTAATTAGATACAGTGTGGCAGCCTTGACTATATAAGTAGCCCTTCTAACTAAAGAAATAATTCTTTGGTCTAATTACCTATTTACGTCGAAATAAAAGTATTTGATAAAAAGCATCAACTTTGATAGCCAGACTTACAATCGACTACATACCTAAGTTTGGTGTCCTAAAATAGGTAATACTCAGTTGTTGGGGAAGCATAAATTCAAAGTATGTGAGTATGTGAGTCATGCACAGTGCGTGACTGAGACATAATTATAAATAGCATTCCGGCTGTGAATATACTTACATTATTTTGGGAAAGAAGGTCAAGGGATCCAAAATATTTTTATTGTAGAATTTCCGCGGATTCTGGCATCCGCTCTGCATTCTTCGGACTTCAAGCCTTCTTCCGTTGTTTGTTATAAACGACGGAAACATTTCATTAAATGCATGATTTGTGCAACATTTTTCAAAATGATCTTCGGAAATTCTCATTTCGGTCTGATTAAAGTGGACTAATGCTTGTTAGGAATTGATAGCATATTGGTGATTACAAAAGTCTATCGATTCATAATAAACAAATTTATAGTATATTTTGCGATTTGTACAATCGACGAAATGAAGAATTGAAAAGTGAAAATATTTTACTATAATCTTGATTTTATTAAGATAAACTCTATTATAGTAATCCCAGCCTTAAAACGGTCATGTGGACAAATTGTCGACCCTACCGAGCTTGTGCTGTCATCTTATATCTAATATTTTATAGAAAATGTTTAGAACTAATCAAGGGACAAACCCACAATGATTTTTTCCCTATTCTGCGTGTTTGTCCTCGCTGCAATAGCCAAAATATGAGGAAATAAATTTAAAAAAAAAAAATTTTTTGGGAAAAATGGTTACCGCCGAGTGGTGCATCAAAAAATGTTGCGAGTTCAAAATAAAGCATTGCCACGATACCAAAACGTCAAATCACCAAAAAATAGACCAGAAAGAACCTGGAGAATCCAACAGTAACCAAAAGATGTTTTTAACTACAACCTAATTTGTCGATTAACCGACATGATTCCAGCAAAATTTCCTTTTGCTTTCCGACTAGTACCCTAGAAGGATCGACGGAAAAAAATTCGGGATTTCAGCGGAAATACGCGTTTGTGTATATGTATGTGTGTATGTGTGTCCGTATGTATGTCTCTGAACCCGATAGCGTACGAACGGAACAACGGATTGTGCTGAAATTTAGTGTACACATTTAGAATTGCCAGGGGACGAACTGGATTGATTTTGGGTACATTATGACAACCGGAAGTGGTAAATGTTACATACGTCTTCTGAGGGATCCATCCGACTGAGACCAAACTCGTACCAGCTGTATGCAGCTGTATTGCAAATTGTCCGATTTCGACATACGTCAGTGCCACTGACATGACATGACATTAAATGTCAGTACGACAAATGTAATTATGTCATAGAAACTGACGTTAGGTAGCGTCCAGAGATGGCTTTGGCTTTACAAAATTTTTTAATGGTAAAAGTGTTCAGACCATAGTTCAGACACTTCATTGTGCCAACGATGTAGTCGGAAAGTTGGGTGAGGGCCACCCCAGATATTTTTCTTTGGACCACCCTATTATTGTTATACATATATTCAAGAGGTATCTTCTCAATACAGAGTAGCTCGAAAGCAAAATGAGTTTGTCGAATTAGCTTTGACCGGACGGTTTACGATAAAGTGCCCTCTGTAAGTTTTATAACAACCCTATCACTATGCATTTTTCTGTAATTTCCACGATCGACAGAAGCACAACCTAATTTGTCTATTTGCACTCGTTAATTTCCAATCTCCGCCCCAGTGCGCAATGTCGTGAATCACCGTTCGGGACGTTGATTGCCCAATTTTGTATCCTCCGCGGCGTCGTTCAACGTTCTATGGTGGTGCCCTCTTGAAACAAATAATTACCCGGCACTCTTATCTCGAGTAAACAAAATCGAGTTTACGACCAGACCCATAAAACTCTCCTCCTGGCCTACTGAGATCGGCGATCGTTGGCAATAGGTAGGCCGCGACGCTGACAGCAAACAAATCCTGATTTAATAGCCGCTGGAGTAATTATTTATAGTGCCAGAGATCAATACTTCATGGCTATTTTACGAGCGCAATATATTTCTAAATTTCGCCTTTAAGTTTATTTACTCACTTATATATAATTTTGGGACTTGCGGAGGTATGTGTTATGAAAATAAAGTGTACATGTGTGTGCGTCTGTTTGTGAGTGTGCATGGGTAGTAGTAGGTGTGTCGAAACGGGGAGGTCGTGACAAGAAGGTGTATAAAGTACTGTCATCGAGGCTTAATTTAACGAGATCTATTTATCTATTGTTATTGTTGGCAATCTGTTTCTGTTTAGCTTTTCAGTGATAAATTGCATGTCTGTATCTTTCCTAACTCGTGAGATATGATACGCAGCGTTGAAGCGTAACGAATAGGCACGCATTCAAATTTCATTATGGATCAAATCTGCAGTGGTATCACAGCTGAGACTAGGTATATGTTGACTGAGGTAATTCTTCTTCAAACCTCTTAAAGAGCTTTGTCTAGCTCTCCAGTTTATTACTGAAATCAATCAACAGACGAATGGAGAACCGCAAGGGGAAAAGTCAAATAAAATATATTCATAAGCTAAGCGGAGAAATTCTTCGTGAATATTTACTATTAATTACGGCAGAAATTCTCATAGTTTATTAATCAATACGTACGACATTTAATTATTAACACAGGCAAACACATAATTCAGTAATCTCTTAATAATATCATAAAACATGAATGAATTATTCAATTCCTGCGACATTACATCCACACGTAATTTCAATCTCGGAGATTAAATTTACGGCTAATTTGAATATTCTCTGAGACGCTAGCATCGCGGAAAAACCGCAACAGGTGCCTTCGCAGTCCCAAGAGCGGAACCAACCCTTCAGCAGGAAGAGGGTTGAACACGTCCGTAACTGAATTAGACTTTGTGAGGAAAAGTAGCTTACAGACTTAATCTGCACGGCATTTTTATGCGCCGTGGTTCACATGAAGGAACAACATGCTTGGCGTCCCGACGGCGGCAATGTTGCCACTGAAAGTATGACTTTTTCGCGCCTGCATTTTGTCCTCTAGCTTCACTCAAGTACCACCTTAGTACATCTTCGCACCTGTCTCGGGTGATTTATTTTAACTAGCAGAAAATAAAAAGAAATTGTTGTGTTTCGGTTTCCTCAGACGTGACGTATAATGTCGTATGTGACACACAATTTTGTGGTTTAATCATCGAGCTTACATAAAGATTACTCATAAATAGTTCATAGTGAATTTTGAAATGTTTCTTTTAGGGGAATATATAGTTCAAATAAATGTTGTTTGCGTTCTGGTGAAGACCAATAATAACTATACATATGTTAACTTTTACCGAAAATATCTATTAAGAAAAATATTTGTATATCTAATACGTCATCTTTACCCTTGTTCAGTTGTTCAGTTCATGCTTAGTGGGTTACAATCTTTTTTTCAAAACGTTAGGTGCAGCGGTTTTTCGGAAATCATCGAACGCGTGCACTCACACTGACATCAATAGAATTTTGGTGTATTTGGGGGTTCAACTTTTACGAGAAATTTTTGTTTATTTTCCTCTACTCCGCCACTTCCTGTACCAAATTACCGGTTTCCTGCAGAAAGCCTACATGGCATACCTGGCACCGCACCAAGAACGCAAAGGATCCACCGTCAAATTTAGCCAAATACTGTTTATTATTATACAATAATAATTACTAACTTAAAATATGCTTATTTTTGTCATATTCTTACCTATTTTTGGTAATATTCTCTTAATATTTCGTTTCTTGTACGTTAAGCTCATATTATGGACAATACGCTCGATCTGTAGTAAATTTATATTCACAGTACTGCAAAGATTGTATGTATCAATTTTAGAGTCTTCAGTAGTGACACTTATTGGTTAGATCTACGATGATTTTATTATAATTTATATAAAACGTTCTATTCAGCACAGCAGTAGTCAACATAATGTTAAATGTTAAATAACTATTATTGCTGTTTATGTGAACAGCATTCTCGTAAAAAACAGTGTATCAGAATTAACTTTTTATTTATTTTTTATATGAAATTAAAACTATAACACATATTTGAATATATTAATCTATTTAAAAAATATCACGTTGGTAGGATCAGATATAAATGTAAAATTGATCATTCCTGCGATGAGCACAGCAGGTTCTTAAGTGCATTCTTGGTTATTTTATCTAAAAGGAGTGCTTAGAAGTTTGCAGTCTGGCGGCGTAATAATCATCATTCTCCAGAATATATAGTAAACACCGTCATATTTTCGGCCATAAATCAATTAACATTGGGTAATTCGCAACAGAACCAACAAATAATGCAAACCAAATTGCCGAAATACATCAATATGTCGTCGAAAAGTAGGCTGAACCGCATTCTCGGCGTCCGCATCCCGAAAATTTAATGAATTACAGGACAAAGTTGCCGGAATAATATCGTCGTTTGGCAACGGTAACGCTTACCAGTCGGGATGACGGACGAAACTGCTGGCCAACCGCAATCCTGGTGATTCATCTCCAGGTCCACTGTAGGGGAGCGCCAAAATATTAAATCATAGCCAGGCGGGCCGGAGCCGTCTCAGGCGACAATAATAGCCGCGACCGGCCTGATTAATGCCGTTAATTGCGGCCTCTGAAGCCTTGAAATATCGCCTCAGTAATCTCCAAGCATTGCCGAAGGTTGGTCAAATATGTATGGTAGGTGCCTGTTATACGTACCAACTGATAGTATCAATGGATAGTCAGTTAAACTCAGTTAACTTCCACTTCAAATTTAATTTTCATCAGCAATACTGTCTAAACAAAAAGCCGTTATAGCGGGTCTCCCAAAAGTCATGCTAGAGGGTGCCCGGTACCTTATTGCGTCCGGTAATTGTTTTATAACATTTTTTCTCTGTGCCGTTTCGGATTTTTTGCAGCTGTGACGCTCGGTCCGCAGTATTTGGGGCAGTTGCGTTGCGTCGACGGGGTCAAATATTTAATTAAACATTTTTTAATATTAGAAATTGGCCAAAAGCTCACCCTACCGGTTACGATGCGGATCAGTGCAAAACGGCGCACGGTCCGCTGGACAATTTCACTCTTGAATTCGCAAAATAACACACACGGATACAGCTCGGGTCAAAGCCAGGTAGCCATTTTGGCGGACAACTAAATGCTTAGCAGGGCTAGCTTTGTTTTCTTTGGCGACTACAGTGTTATTTCGCTGTTTTCATTTTGCGAGATTTGATATTTCAGGCCGATTTAGAAATATTTTTCTAACTTTTTAAGAAATCTATCACGATTTATTGGAACATATTTGAATTTAGAATGAAAATAGGTCTTAATTGCTGTCTAAACTTTAAATTTAGCCACGAGGTTGTTTTGAATGCCATCGTATTGAACTAATTTATTTTAATACTAATATTCATATATTATGTCGATGTGAATAGCAATAAAGATTCCCGAGATATCATCAATTTTATCTGATATTCATACATTAAATTTACACTTGTACGAAAGAAGTTGGATTTAAATTTTTGCATCATGCAATTGAAACATTGCTGCAATTTATGAAACTGTATTATTTTACCGGTGAGAAGTTAGCCACAACAGTTATCCACAACTTTTTTTTCCGAACCGATTTTAATAAGTTATACATCATTGGAGAGCGCATAACCCCCTGAATCTCCCATAGTTTTGCCCGATCAAAAAAATCGTAATTAAGGCCCAAAATATTTAAATGAAAGTTGGATTTCGCGCAATTTTGCCGAAATTCCCGGGATTATATCTCAGTTATTACATAACCTATCTCAACGATCTTTGCACCACTGGTAAGGGCAGGTCTTCAATTACACCCCATAGTTTTGCCCGATCAAAATTATGACAACTTCTGTCCAAAAAAAAATTATTGAAACATTAGTGTTCTGAATGACCACCATATGCCAGCTACAACAGTTATCCACAACTCTTATTTCTCAACCGATTTTAATGAGTTATACATCATTGGAAAGCGCATAACGCCCTGAATCTCCCATAGTTTTGCCCGATCAAAAAAATCATAATTAGGGCCCAAAAAGTTATAATGAATGTTGGATTTCTCGCAATTTTGCCGAAATTCCCGGGATCATATCTCAGTTATTACATAACCTATCTCAACGATCTTTGCACCACTGGAAATGGTGGGTCTTCAAGCACACCCCATACTTTTGCCCGATCAGAATTATGACAACTTCTGTCCAAAAAAAAAATATTGAAATATTAGTGTTCTGAATGATCACCATATGCCAGCCACAACAGTTATCCACAACTCTTATTTCTCAACCGATTTTAATGAGTTATACATGTTTCATTGTTTTAATAATTTATTTTTGACAGAAGTTGTCATAATTTTGATCGGGCAAAACTATGGGGTGTTCTTGAAGACCTGCCCTTTCCAGTGGTGCAAAGATCATTCAGGTAGGTTGTGTAATAATTGAGATATGATCCCGGGAATTTCGGCAAAATTGCGAGAAATCCAACTTTCATTTTATTCTTTTGGGCCTTCATTACGATTTTTTCGATCGGGCAAAACTAGGGGAGATTCAGGGCATTATGCGCTTTCCAATGATGTATAACTAAAATCGGTTCAGCAAAAAAGTTGTGGATAACTGTTGTGGCTAACTTCTCACCGGTTATTATTTTAGGCAATAACTGACATAATAATAACCAAATAATTACAATTCTTCTCCGGACTTACACCTACAAACATAAATAAAGGACTACCCTACGAAAAGCAGCATTCCTTTCTTCGCAAACATTAAGGTCACGCGATCAACACTTTTTGTTGATCCGCTTTCAGTTGAATGTCCGATACCGGAATGTCAGAGGTGTGTACTAGTCAGGGTCATATTCCTATCGTGCACTTCCCTGGCATCCTGGCAGGCATGTGTCAGACACGAGCCCCACGGGACATTCCTACTGCAGGCTGCAGGAATCAATTAACATTACTGCTAATTATTTGGCATGTCGAATTAACGCTCTGCGGATCGCTTTGGTAAACCAGATGATATTCGAACGTTACACGAAGATAGACCATGACCGCGCGGCGCATACCGCATTATTTGTATCAATAATTTTACAAGTTTCATTGATTATTCTTTTACCCTTGATCGACGATTCTATAATTGATTATTTATTCGTAATTCCAAATTCAAGATTCTCTGAATTTGGTCAATATTGTCCAGAAGTAGAGGTCTTATCATAATCATGTGGTCATATCACATGTGTGTTGCTTAATGGAATCTAAAACCGTTTGCAACATAAGCGGGGCGGTGTAAAAGGGTGTTGTTCTCGAAGAATCTTTAACAGAAAAGGTAAATTCTATAAAAACCTTCTTCTTTGTAATAGAATTTAGTATACTACAAGCCAGTTTCGACAAACAAAGGCCCCGTATTACAATGACATAATAGATTATTGAAACATAACAGTATAGTATGTTATGCATGGATTGCAGGTCTTTCGAGAAACTTCGACATGAAAGATCTTTTGTATACATCCCTTGTAAATTATAGTCCATCAATGTTCAGCATTTTGACGAAGTTAATTATGGTTTGAGGAGTTTGATGGGCCAGTTCTTTTGGCTTAATTGTGGTCTGCAAGATGGCTATACCTAGCGCATTGTAGTGCGAAATATAATATTATATGTTTCGTTGTTTCGGGTGCTCTGCTGCAGAATCTACAGTTTGCATTATTTGCACGTCCAATATTTGTGAGATAATATCTCAGTGGGCAGTGTACTGTGTGGAGTCCTGTGATCAGTCTGAGATCCGGCTTTTATAGCTAGAGAAACCCTTTAGCGTTAGAGGTAGAGAAGGTAATGGTGGCCTTTGCTTGTCTCATACCGGTGTATGTTTAAGCGTTCTTTGCTTTATCTCCTCATTTTTGTACCATCCTCCTAAGGTACAACATACCAGTACAATATGTGACATATTCAAGTGTTAATAATCACTTTTGGTGTACTTTTTAGAGAAACACCAAGCAAATATTGACAAAAATAGAAATGATAATTTTTATGTGATATATCTTAGTATTTTCAGTCTCTGAAAATAAATTGGCGGTGGACAGAACTGAACAATTCAAGTTATTGAAATTATAAATCACAAACACCAAAAAGCGTCTTTAGAAATTAGAAATGTGTCCAATGCGATATACACATTTACAACCCTTACGTCAAGATTATAGAATCCCTATTAAATAATCATACAATTGGTTGATTTTCTAAGCTTAATAAAGGTTTCAAACCACTAATGATTTTTTTACTAGCTTTTATAGAAGCAGTTTGACAGAATCCACAGCATCGTCGCTGTGTTGCAAATTGTCAGATTTTGACAAACGTCAGTGCCACTAACATTCCATGACGTTAAATGTCATAGAAACTGACGTTAGGTATTGTACAGAGTGGCTCTGGCATGGCTCTGGCGTCACAAAATTGAATAAGTACAAACGTGTTTAGACAATTCATATAGTCGGAAAGTTGGATGAGGGCCACCCCAGATATTTTACTCTGTCGTATTTTTAAATTCTCGCTTATAATCTATGCCATACCAGAGTGCGCCACAAGAAAGTGTCTGCAATTACTTTATGTCAAAAATAGGAAAAGGACTGAAAATGATGAACACAATACCAAAATATTTACAATTCCGTCCGGACATCACAGTCACTACCGCCTTCTTATGTTTAGTGAGAAAAAAAAGTCACAGAAGCATCACTCTGGAAGTAGGTCAGAAGATTCGAACCGGCAACCCCCTGAATGCAACGCAAATATCTTACTGCTAAATTACACTAAAGTCATGTGTGCTAAGTGAACCCCTACCATAAAATAGGAAGACACTGTATAAGCCTCAATTTAGTGATGGTGTAGCTAACTTAAAATTTGAGGGCAAGTTTAGAACTTACCTGCATCTATCAACCTTGTTGAAATGAGAAAAACATATTTTTTTACAGTTTATTTCGATCTATCACTGCTAAAATTAAAAATAAACGATAGAGCGATGGTCGGGATAATCGAGAATGGACTATTAATTACACAAAAAATAGCAGTCACGATTGATGCCAAAACTGCTCAAGAAATGGCTCAGCAAAACAGACTTATTCCCACAAGTTTTCATCACAAAACCTGTGGGAACGTTTTGGTCACCAACTACACTAGCTTTGTACATTTTATTTGACATCGCATGACAAATTTCCACGCAACTCCATACGTAAACTTTATTATGCAATGAACAAATAAGTTACAGCAATAAACATATAGATACCTGATTATCATGTAACGTTTTATATTCACTCATTTACGAGCTGGCGATGCAGGAACTCCCTTTGCGAGTACAAACATTTTTAACACTCAAGTTCAGAACTAGTGTAGTATCCCGTCGGAATTTATCACCAAAAACGTAACAGCCGTAAACTTTTAACTTATGCATATTGCCCAGAAGTCTCGCTCGAACCGATCCCGCATTTCAGGACTTTTTGTCCCTAGCGAGGGCGTCCGGCAACATGTGACAACGAATAAAAACCTAAATTATTAACTGCTCGCAGACCGTACACGAGCGCATTTCATCGGCGTAAAACGCCGCATAGTAACGCCGGCGTAAACTTTTACGACGCTCCGTAAACAATTACACGTTTTGCGCCATCAAACGCGGTTTCCGGGGGTCGTGGGGTTGGTTGCGAAGAGGCTAGGGGTAAAGGGAAGGCTGTTACCGTCTCCAACCGCGACGAATGTAGTGGGTGATGTTAATGGAACACTGTTACTGGAAGGGAGGTGGTAGCACTGGTAGTCGCGCGTTTCCAGACGCATTAGCATAAAATTTAAATTGCTGGACAAAAACTATGACGCCGCTCGCAGTTGATGCCGGCAACTTACTTATCACGGTTTACACAGTGGGAAGGGAGAAAACAAGACTACTTTTTGGTGCGCGAATGCACAAATAGGTATGTAGCTTCAAACTAGAATTGGTCGCTCACAAGTAGGCAAAGCAAAACATTTTTATGTAAATGTTGCAGTTATTTATGACCGTAATGAAGAAATATCGTATAGGGATCATAAAAATATATTTTTATATAAGCCGTGAAATGCGTAGTGATTGACCATTATGTTTATAAAACTGTCAGAGCATCTGAACTGAATCGAACTTTAGTACCGAATCCAAACTTTGTTGCATTTGAGCAACTTTTGAAACAATATTTTTAAAATAAAATTCTGAACTAGATAGATTTGTTGCTAATTGACACAAAAATACGATGTTTTTGTTTATGGTTTCTTTCTAACACTGCAATAACAGTTGTTTCTAACACTGCAATAAAAGTATGAACTAGAATATAGAATATAGAATCATCGTCCCTGTTAAATATCATGCCAAGAATGTGTGATATTTAAAAAACAGTTATTAAGATAAAATATTGGCGATAGGCAAAGGTGTACTAAATCATCTGTTTTGAATAAAAGAAAGAGACGTTGATGAATCTCCAAAAGTAGTTACTAACATCGCTCAATGAGGCGTAAAACAGCATACAACAAAATTAGTCTGAAATTAGCCGTATTAACTTAGTAAGCAAAAAGAGTGAAAACAGTTAAGAAACAAAAAAGAAGCGTTTGTAAGCAAATGCTATTAAAATTATTATGTAATAATTCTCTTCAACCTTTGTTACAATCGTCAAACAGAAGTAGCAAAATTCCAATCCAGTAAAATGTACAGCAGAGAGCGCGCACGTAATTATCTACATTCACAAACGAAAACAGTGTGTCATTAAATTTCAAAGGCGTACAAAGACTAAACCCAACACTCACTCACCGCCTTTGCTTCACCCATTCCGTACTTTAGCAGTATTAAAGTTTTCATAGTTCGAGCCGTCGGTGTGCTTATTCAGCCACTATCACCCCCGCGTTCTCCCTTAGAATTTATAAATTTAATCCGAGCTTCTTACTCTGCCGCTAGGTGTCGCTTTTATCCTTTCTCGATCGGGCGGAGGCGCCGAGTCCTTTGTAACATTCGCGAGTCGTGTTCTCTAAAGTGAAACAACCGGCGTCGAATGGCAACAAAACTAAAACTTGGGGAACTTAACTACTAGATAACATTGTTTTAGCGCACAATGAGCGGCGCCGCCGCTACGAAAAGGCCGGTAATATATACATACACATCCATCAGGGGCGGCGCTAGGCGGTAAGCGAAGTAAGCACCGCATGGGGGCGCAACACCTCAGGAGCGCCGCCAACCGATAATAAAATACTTAAGAAAAGTGTGATGATTTAGAAATATACCTCAAAGATGGAGAAGATAGAGATCTACTGTCTTGTGAATTGCTCAATGAACTAAATAAATTTGTAATAGATTTGATTTTTCGCCCGATATAATTAATATATAGAATTTTTTTGGTGATAAGGGCAACAAAAGACGTGTTGGCAACGACCTTTTTATTTCTTCCAATATTTTGCCACTATTTGTGGCTTCTTCAGGGACTAAAAGTTATAAGAAAACATTGAAACAAAAGCACTACAATTAGTCTTAACACATAGTCAAAATGATAAAATTTCCACACATCACACACTATATAACATCAAGAACTAAACGCCTTGAACTAGAATCCTCATGCAGGTTATCACAATGCTTTTTTCTTTTCTTTTTAACCCAGACGACTGGTAACGTATAGAACAACAAAAAAATTTTTACAATCTTTAAGACGAAATCATGACTATTACAAAAGTAAATCAAATGTATATCTATATAACACAAAACCAACAATTTAGAAAAAATATACATTAATTGTGTAAAATACATCACTCAATAAATCAACCAACAAACAGATGCAAAAGAGAAGAAAACCTATAAAACTGAATAATAAAAAAAATAATTTTAGTAACTATTTATTATGTAGTGCTTTTGTTTCAATGTTTTCTATTTTCTTATAACTTTTAATCCCTGAAGAAGCCACAAATAGTGGCGAAATATTGGAAGAAATAAAAAGGCCGTTGCCAACACTTCTTTTATTGCCCTTATCACCCAAAAAATTCTATATATGAACTAAATAGAAACTAAAAAGATGTATTTCTTTGCGAACTAAATAGCTTTTCAATCCCATTAAATTCCTTGCGGTATATTTATTCAAACAGTTTGGATTCTACATACGTTAACTTATTTACGCGTTAAGAATATTATTTGTTCAACCTGTAACAGTAGCTAGCGGAGAAAGGTCTTTTTCACGTTTGAAATTGGTAAAATAAAAATTATCCCAAGAACGGCTCATTGGGTTATCTATGATTGCAATGGAGAGTGACATTTGCGATGACATTAATACACAAAAACTAGTAAACGACTTTGCTAGTATTAAAGCAAGAAAAGTAATGTTTTAATATACATATTTATTGTGGACGTTCCGGTAATAAAAATGATTTATTTTTTATAAAACTATTTATGTTGTTATGTAACTATTTATGTTATGTTATTATGTTTTGTTATTATGTTATGTGTTTTTACTTTCCGACTAGTACCCTAGAAGGAAAGTATTGTAATCGACGGAACAAAATTCGGGATTTCAGTGGAAATACGCGTTTTGAGGTCCCCTGAATCGATTGCAATGGTTTCTGGAAAATGTATCTATGTATGTGTATGTATGTATGAATGTATGTGTGTGTATGTATGTATGTATGTATGTATGTATGTCTGTGAACACGATAGCGTCCAAGCGGTACAACGGATCGGGCTGAAATTTTGCATTCATATTTAGAATTGTCGGAGGACGAACTGGATTGTTTTTGGCCACAATATGACAACCAGAAGTGGCAAATGTTACAGGCGTCTTCTTCAGGATTTATTCGATTTTGGCCAAACTAATATCAGCTCACCCTCCAGTGATTTTAGATAAGTATACTAATTTACAGATCAATGGGATGAACGGTTTAGGCGCTATTATTTTTTATAGAAGCGGCTTGATAGAATCCACAGCCTTCATCGTTGTGTTGCAAATTGTCAGATTTTGACTAACGTCAGTGCCACTGACATGACATCACATTTAGTGTGACAAATGTTATTATGTCACAGAGACTGACGTTAGGTAGCGCCCAGAGATGGCTCTGGCTTCACAAAATTTAATAATTGCAAAAATGTTTAGACACTTCATTGTGCCAACGGCGTAGTCGGAAAGTTGGGTGAGGGCCACCCCCGATATTTAAAGTAGTATTTCAAAAATTAAAAGTTAGTTCCAGTAATGTGCATAGTTTTAATTTTTGACCTTGGCTTCGGGGGCGATATTTTCAAATTTGCAGGGGGTCGCTAGAGCAGGTAGCGCCGCCCCTGACATCCATATAAACCTGAGCAGCGCGCAGCGGTTTCGTTGTGGGTCATGAGTATCGATGGATATTCCCCCTATCGGATGGAGTGCGGTAACGCGTCGTAAAAGTGGTTAACAGCGTCGTATTTCATCGAAGTCTCGATCGAATTCGGTGCACCTGGCTTTATTAGAGGTTATAAAAACTGTTAAAGAATACGGCCTCCCCAACTTACATATATATTATTAGTAGAAATGGTTTCTGTTTGCCTAAAACTATTGTAGTGTAATAATTGAGATTTTGGATCCATTCATTGTGCTTATTGTAATTTGAAACAAATTTGCTTATGTAACCAGACATGATCCAACGCATATCATAAGTATCATAAGTAGCATAAGTAACATATGTAACATAAGTATTTTGGCTTGCATATTTCATTACGTAATTTACTGTAGAGGTTTTTGTTTATTAATGGGTAAGCTGACTATGATTTTCTCATTCGTGATTAATTTCTTTAAATTGCTTCTTTTATATTTTTCTTCATTGATATTTTTTCTTCATTAATAAATTTGTTATTTTGTTGAGAGGTGTTTTCTTTTGTATTAGATTTAGTAAAGAGTTTAATATTTCTATTAGAGTTTAGTTTGTGACTAAGTAACGTAAATCACTATCAGTAATTGAATCAGTTTGGTCTGCTAAAATACTACGCTGGTCCCGTTACAAGGATCTACGTGCAACTCGCTCTGCAAAACAATAATTATGGTGGTCAGATTTGGGGTTGTGGTCCTTAGTTTAAATGTCCTTTATTACAATATTTTATTATCTCAACAACCATATGTATAATATTCTTTGCATTTCCTGTATTCACTTACTTCGTATACTCAGAACAACAGAAGGTAAATTACCAAGGTTAGTTGTTTCAGACTGGGATAAATATCTTAAGAGTATGTTAAATAGATTCTTATATTTTTTCTGTAGTATTGTATCCGTTTTATGCCTTGAAATTTTGGTTCAAACGCAATTTTCCTACATCTCTAGCACTAGCACTTTTGCCACAATTTCTTTCTAACATCACGCCCACTATATCAAAGCAATTTCAGACGGTTTCACTCGCGCTCATTTCGTAACTCGCTCCTCTTACCTCCTCAAACCCTGCAATCAAGTAGAATTTTCTTCCGGCTACTTCGGTATTTATTACGGCACAGCTGGAGGTTATGATAAACAGACACCTTCGCCGAGATGAGGTTCTTTTTTTGGTCGCCTTAAAAGTTACTTGCTGATCTAAGGGTAGAGGTAATTTGTTAATAAATATGCAATAGGAACCAAGAGCAAATGTTGGAAGTTAAAAGTAGTCAGACAAGAATTCTTTCGAGATACTAGGGTTTGAGTTATTTGAATTTTTATTGAACTTTGAATCATGATGATTTAAAGAAGCTGTTTCTTACGCAAGTATTTAAAGAGAAATAAGAAGTAAAAACTATATGTTAGAAATATAGTGTTACAACTTAAACAATGGTATGTAACAATACAAATCTTATGTAACAAATAATATGGAACAAGTTTGTAAGGCAAATGGAACATAAATAATTAAAGCATAATTACACAGTTAATGAAGGCATTTTAAATGTGCGAGCATATCCTAAATTGCATGTACATACAATCCCATTTGGTCCAAATTCAATATCGACAATATCTGTAGCGCTGTTTATCATTGCGTCGTACGTATTATTGCTCCCGTTTGGCCGCATTATGGCCGACACATTACCTCCGTATAGAAAATAGCAACGGCGAACAATAGCTTCGACTATTATTCATGTAAACATGGCACTCGGACCTATTTAATTTCTTGCGCTGTTGGTCGTAATTTCGATTCTGGTACAGTTTATGGAGTCGTAATTTTGTCGTTGCCTTTAATTAACGTGCTCACGACATTTTGTTAAATATTTACTACCCACCAACTGTTTGTGAAGTGTGTTTGATTTAAGGATAATTGTTTTGGATATAGTGCGGCCACACGTGCAAACATCTTTAGAGTCTAGACATTGAATATCTGACAAATGTATTGCAATGAAGTGAACTGTGATAAAAAAAGGAACCACTATGTAGTTTGAAGCTCCAAACTCATGTGATTTTCAGTTTCCTTTAGATTCTAAATTCTCTATACCCAGATATCCTAAAGAGCGCACAGTGCCATAAAACAGAATCAAAACCTACAGAAACAATCTATATATAAATGTATCTAGAACTTGCAGTTGATGTAATATCCCCAGACATCTGTGTAAAACCCAATGCAAAGATCAAACCCGCGACGTTGCACAGAACGATATAAACTTTATACATTTAAAACTTTTTAACACACCACTGTCATTGCCGCAAAGTGCCAAACGATTTACGCAAAAAATAATTATTCACGGAATCTGACCCCGTATATCAAAACTACAACATTGTTACAAAAAAGCAGTATCTCTTGAAATTACAAACAAAATGCAAAAGCGATTGAAATTAACAAAATGTGCATTTCAGTGTCGCGCACTCATAAGCACAGTAGATCGAAATTAAAAACTCGTCACGTCCAGCTGCGCTATTTTTAATTTTCCGCCGACTGCTCAGCGAACCAACCATTTTTCACCGCTTTTAGTGGTACAGAGTCAAGTGCTATATATTTGCAAATAATTGTAAAGGTCCATGCACGGCAATTTATGACGAAATTAGTCGCACATAAACAGACATCCAATTGGTTTGTATAGAAAGCTTTCTAATTATCCAACTCAGGATAGATGCTAAAATCACAGCATTTTTCTTGGTTCTGAGTTTGGAATTTTAATAACAATCGGCATAAATTTTATATAATTAAGTGAATAAAAATATGGTATTAATGAAATAATTGTACCACTACTCGTACTCACACGTATTCCAAGATTTTTTTTTGATGGATGTAGAAGTTGTACATTTCGTTTTCCGTATATTACTAGTACTCCCGGGCGAGTCAGTAACTTACGTGGGGACTACGCGATATTGTGCTGTAAACTTTAAGCGATAAATACAGGAAATCGATATACTTGGTTCTTGGGAGAGAGAGGTATTGTAATATCAGTACATTATGCGACGTTAATGAAGTTCCAATAATCCCAGCGTACAAAACCTTATTAATGGCAGTAGGGACGCCCCTTTTGCGCTGAAACCAAGCTTCTCGCGAACATTTTGATCGAGTATAGTGGGGTAGTAATTAAAGGGTTGTCTGGTGCACAAAAAGCATTGCTTTCTCCCCAGTTGTAATCAGGAGAAACCCTGAATGTTGTTGTAATACATCTTACCGCAATCCGATCATTAAGTTATGGATATTGTATAACCACTTCTCACCCATGTCTTTTTATTTGATACATTTACATTTAAAAATAATAAAGAAAGTCACTGCTTCACTAAATTTCCTCATCTGACAAATCTCACATCTCCGTTAGTACTTGACGAATTTTGGCACACACGCCATACTATGTATGTTGCTGAAAACTTGTGCAAAAGTGTTTCGTCTCCCTGGCCTGGTGGCAGAGGGCAATTGCCCATTTTGTACATAGGGTATCGAGCTACTGATTATATGCCTTTAGAATTTATAACAATACGAGCTCGTACAATTCTATATCACATTGCGGCACAGTTTACAGAGACTGAAAACTATTAACCCATCAACCGGCTTCAGATCTACCCCATAATAATCTAGTATAAAGCATTCCGAGCTAATGTGTTCTCAATACTAATCTCTAAACAGTACTGTCCGGTTTATTACATCAGACAGTGAAGTATTCCAATGAAAAGGGATTCGCAAACCCTCTACTTGCCCGCCAAAGTTCTACGATGGAACAATCGGACCTAGTCTGTTCTCTCTAGTTCACTTCGCAGCCACAACAAAACATAACAGTTTACCAAAGTTTCGAAGTCCGTAGAATTGCGGCGCGCTGCACACAGTCCGCTGGATATTCAAATGAAACGATCTTATTACGGGACTTTCCGTCGATGCCTAAGCGAGCTTCGGATAGGCAGGGGGCGCCACACGCTCAACGCTCGCGCTGGTGTTACCGCTAACGCCGTCTCTGTTAATCAGTTTAATTATTTTAAACAATGGCACAATGTATAGACGTACATTACTGTACAGGAGGACTTGTGTAAGTCGTGAGCCGCGCTTGATATTATATCCCGTTTTGTACTGCTGCTGTGTGGTGGATTAATTTGTATTTTAATGAATATGATGTCTTTATTCAGGGAAAGATTATGGATAGTATAAACCGGGGTTTAAGAGTATATTTTCTTCTTTTGACCTTAATATATATAAAAATATATAGAAATTACATACAAGTTCTTTAAAATGATTTCTAGCTAATACTGTTTTAAAGCCAATTTTTTTATTGTTGATTGGTTTATCGCGCTATGTAGAGGTGTTTCAAAGTTAGAAGTGTGTGGTGAAGTTGCATCTTTGCAGTAGACCACTTTGTCAGTCACGAGCGTAGATTGTTAGGGAGATTGGAACGCATTAATAAAATGTGTTTGGAGAGAAATATGTTTGGAAGAAATTGAATACAGCAGATTTCTACGTCTATAGCAATTCATCGTTGAAAAAAAATATACTAAAAAATTGTTCGAAGTTAGCAAGCTCATGCTGGGAAATAATAATAAAGCTGTTATTCTAAATATTAACTACAGCTACAATAGACGTTATAAAGTTGCAATAGGGTTATAAAAGGCGTGTACAGTTGCACAAAAAAAGCATCCATGAAGAGGATAACGTTTTGACAAGTAAAATTTCATGGCGAGAACGTTATAATAACTTGCTTCATCGAATACCAAAAATATATACAAATTTTAATGGAGATATTAACACTTTTCAATAGCTTTCAAATATAGAAATTAAGCAACAAATAAACAACGACACTATGGAACGCCTCATTTGGAACTATTCAAGTTCAAATGATGTTCCATAGCGCAGTTTTTTTTTGTGGCGTTGTTGTGGTACCTACGGATGTGCATTTCTAAGTTTGAAACAACTCTACATTACAAAACTTACAAGATTTAGGTGTAAGTTAAATGTAAAAATGTGCAAGGTTTAATTTGACTTACTGTACTATACGTAGCTTCGGCAATCGACATATCAAAATGACATTTTGCTAATTAATTTGGCTTTCACACTGATTACACAAAAACTTGACCTTAATTGTTTCACAGGTGCTTCAAACTTAGATCACAAAATCGTATAATTTTGGTTACACAAATCAAGCTGTAGAGATATTTGTAAATAGTGAAAGCAATTTCAACAGAAACCGAAAATTAGATATTTTTTCTAAAATCTATCCAAATTAATATTGTGACCACCCGAAATACGTGAACATTCTGGGGTATTGAATTTCTCAAGGGTCCAAAATACCGTAATCCATAAATTATTGGAGCTACGATGGACGTCTGCGAAACGGTTACAATAAGAAAATTGATTAATTGGATCGACATCCGTTTGTGTTGCAAATTTCGGGTATGTACTGCGGTTGTGCCGTTGGCATCGAGTGCGACGACGGAGACTATTGGTCTGTGGATGCTTGCAAGATGGGCCGGATAGTGCAGCCGGAAGTCCGGTAATTCCTACTGTAACCAATTAACGTACCAACTAGAGCACCATCTGCTCTTTGGTTGTAATTCAGCGTGACGTCACGGCAATTTCAGTACAGCTAATTTACCGACTTCATCTCCTTGTTCCTGTTGTGCAATACACGAGTTGGTTTGAAAGCGTGTAATTTTCTTCTTATTTTTGGACAGTAAAAAAATTAAATATACTTTACTTACTAATTTTACCGGTAGAGTACTGACTTTACCTACTATTCTACAGCCTATTCGATCAATGTAACCGGTTCTTGTGTGTGTTTTTTTTTTTTTTTTTTTTTTTTTTTTTTTTTTTTTTTTTTTTTTTTTTCGTAACAGAAATCAATGCACCACCATTTCCCTAACAAATTGTCTGACAACCGAACCGGATGACGGTAATTACCCGTAAACCAAATTAAAATAATTCGACACTGGTTGCAAAAACGCTACTTTTTTGTTAGTTTGCTCGTTTGTGACTACTCACCGGTAAGCCCGAATACCGCCGCTTGTTTTGTTTGTGTTGAGTTACCGCACAAACGGAAACCGGACACGGATTTATTTATTTTATTTATATTTTTTGTTGGAAGCCGTGCACTGGCACGATATATTGTTGTTTTCATTTACCTGAATAGATGTTCGTATGTGTTTATACAATGTAATTGGATATACCGCGGTTCTGTTTTGTTTTGGTGGGTAACGTGATTTGTCTGATTTTTTATTTTGAACCTCACGCTTTGGTAGTATTTATTCCGAAATGATGTAATAATGCAAGCCCACGTCTAAACAAATACAATATTATGGGAGAAAATCGAAATGACACATACATTGCGCCGATACGTGTAGTGCTTTTGATATTATTACTTTGTCGACAGAATTAAAATTTAAATATTAAAAATACTGAATACAGTATACTTAGTGTTGTCATATTTGTTCTGGGCAAAAAGTAGATGAAGTATTTTGTTTGTGCTTTTTTTTTTGCTTGTGATGTATATTAATGGTATTATCGTAAGCCTTTATTTTAATTTGTGCATATTTTTCTTAAATAAAATTCTTCAAACAGAACCCAAAAGTTAATGTCATCACTAATCAGAATATCACAAAATGCCCTTAAGACAAATCTGTTCAATGATTAGATCTGCTCAGTGAGGAGGAAAAGCATAAATTCAATAATGATACTTATTGTCACGTCTGCAATAGTATTTTGCGTGCAAGTACAAAGTCTATAGTCTGACATGAGCCCTCAGAGGTTTTCTTTCCGTTTTTGAGTGCCATGTAATGTTCGATCGGAGTAGTCATGGGCTTGTGATTACTATGACTATCTACATTTAATGCTTGCATGGTATTTAATACCATCCAATGACTTGTCTTAAGACAATAGATATACTCAGCCACAGCTATAAAATTAATAAGGCGATTCGGTTGCAATCACTCAAGTTTATAAGTTTGTATTAAATAAATGTCAACGTGTATTCGAACTATTTGTAAATATTACTTTATTGTTGTGCTTGGACATGTTTTTGTTTGTAGTCGAACATAAAACGTCCAACGCAATTTTCTATTAAACCGTACATTTCGGGAATCTAAAACGCTGTAGCATTCCGCATATCTTCGACCTAGATACGTACATCGCGTCGCCCTGTCGTTCCGCAACGTCGATTCTCTTTTGTTTCCACATACACGGGCTGCGTTCACCTTTTGTTTTCATTTTGCAACCACCTCCCGCTGCTTTGCTTTTCACGCGTTTTTTTTTTTTTCATCCATGTCCCGTTTTTTCTTCAACGCGTTGTTTTCTTTTTTTGTTGTCGATTTTCTTTTTTCGATTTTTTTTCGCTCAATGCCAGCAGCCGAGAATGAAATTTTTAGGAGTAAAGGGGAGGAGGCTGATGGTGGGAGAGAGAGGGAGGAGCAGATGGACGTTCGGTGACACAGCCCGGCTGAATAATTAAGTTTTCCCTTTCCCCGCTCGGAATAGTGATGTTTAAGTCCCATGTTGGCACACAGGGCAGCTTCCTGTAATTCGAACGAAAAATCTGCACGAGCTTTGTGCGGATGCATTATTTAGAGCACGCCACGCTAGGTAGAAAAGGAAATTAGTTTTGCCCGGTATATGTGCACAACATGTGCGATTCTCTTTTATTGTTATCCACAGAGATTTATAATAAAATATTAATTTGATTCACAACGCTTCCTCTAGAAATGTCCCTATGTATTTATTAGTTTTGAAAGTATTGTAATCGACGGAAAGGGAAATTTTTTGATTTTCGCGGAAATACGCGTTTTGGGGTCCCCTGAAACGATTGCGATGATTTCTGGAAAATGTATGTGGGATCTGGTTTGTCACCATACTTGTAGATAGTCGTAGTTGTATATAAAGTATCGTAGTCGCACAGTAGATTTGTATTGTTACTATAGAAAGCAGTTGTTATTGATTGAATGGTATTCTGTTTTGAAGTTTGTTGGAATATAAGGACATTTTCTATCTGTCTCATTATTTCTACACCCAAAATCCCACAAAATTGGGGGCTCGTCCGGGATTTGGAAAAATAATCAACAGAAGAACTTGTAACGAAGTGATTTGGGCTGAGAGTGGTGTGGCTAGTGCGCATCAGAGATGGACGTGACGGAGTGTGGAGTACCGAGGGCTGTGTGTGAAATCGGTAGCTGTCGGAGCATCGGCGTCGGAGTCGTGATGGACAAAGCTAAAGTTCAGCAGGTAATGGAAGATCAAAATGGGTGTGTGCAGCATGGGGCAAGTACGAGTACGGCTGTACCAGTGAAGACATATGTAAAAGTAATGGGTTACCAGATGTTGGAGAAGGATAGTGGAAAAGAAAATACTGGTGACGAAAAGCGACTGATCCAGTGGGAACGCGAACTACTGAAGCGTGAAAGAGAAATGCTACAACGTGAAAGAGAAATGTTGTACAAGACGATGGACTGTTCATCAACGCGCCAAACGTTGACAGTCCATGACAGTTTGAAGCAAATTGCGACAATGATACCTGAATTTAGCCCATCAAAGTTGACAAATCTGACAGCTAAACAGTGAACTGCCAAAGTTGATCAGATTGGTGCAGCTTACGGCGTAGAAGGTACTTTATTAACTCTGCATGCAGCGGCTAAACTTCGTGGCGCGGCGCGAGTATGGCATGATGGCGTTCCAGAGTGCGCAACATCGTGGGAGGAGTATAAGGACATTTTCTATCTGTCTCATTATTTCTACACCCAAAATCCCACATGTACGTATGTATGCGTGTATGTATGTATGTGTGTGTTTGTGTATGTCTGTGAATACCATAGCGTCCAAACGGCACAACTGATCGGGCTGAAATTTGGTATACTTATTTTGAATTGCCAGAGGACGAACTGGATTGTTTTTGGCCACAATCTGACAACCGGAAGTGGCAAATGTTACATACATTTTCTTAGGGATTTAACCGATTTTGACCAAACTGATACCAGCTCAATCTCCAGTGACTTGAAATATGTATACAAATTTGCAGGTCAGTGGCATCAACGGTTTAGGTGGTATAAGACTTTATAGAAATAGTTTGACAGAATACGGCTGTGGATTCAACGTGGCACTGACAAACGTCAGTGCCACTGTCACTGTCACTGCCACTGTCAACGCCACTGACATGACATGACATAAAATGTCAGTTTGACTGTCATTATGTCATAGAAACTGACGTTAGGTAGAGTCCAAAGTGGATCTGGTTTCACAAAATTGAATTATTGCAAAAGTGTTCAGGCACTTCATTGTGCCAACGATGTAGTCGGAGAGTTGGGTGAGGTCCACCCCAGATATTTTCAAATAATTCTGTATCCCAATTGAGTATCTCAAGAGTTATTAACTCCACATCGATATAGCCTGTAGGGTATATGATATATAGGTGACATAAATAATTCTCGTAAAGCGAATTTAGATGGTTCGCTTTATCAGCTTTATGGCGGATATATGTATATCGCGGATGAAAAAAAAATCCCCGATAGATACTTGTTTGTTATTACATTAACTAAATAATTTCTGTAGCCTGGAAATGCCAAGATGGACAAAAACATGTTTTTTTGACTTCTAAAAGCAGAAATTACTATAATGTTTACTTTGTGGTAAAAAAAATCATCATTCCTTTTAGCATTTAATATTTTATGATATTCTTGCATAAGGGCTGATCTGATTATTTCGGGAGCCGCCATTTTAAAAACTGGTGAACTGAAAATAACTGATTGTATTTTCAGTTCAGGTATTTTTTTGGGCATAATTTCACCGCAAATAATCCTTTATCCTTGAAAATATAATGTAAAAACTTTCATTTTTCATCTTTGAATGAGCATCCCAAGGAACAGTGTAAATTTGCCTTAGGTACCTAACTATGGTATGGACTTTCGCTAGACATCTATAAAACACTATTTGAAAAAATGGGTCATAAAAATAAATGAACCTAAAACATTTTGTGTTATGCAACATTTATTGCTTTTCCAATACAAATGAAATCGACCATCGACATAAAAATGAATCATACGTTAACTTTTCATTAAGAGGAATACTTTACACATATTAGGTAGGTAATTTAAATTAAAAAATTTCGAAAATCCTACCTACTTCAAGAAATATCCTATCATGTCATAAATCTCATATATGAATTGCAACAATTCATAATTAATAAGACAATTTACTACATCACATTCTCCGACAGCTCAACAGCATGTTGCTTCCTATTTTAAGGTAAATCGGTTAGCTGAGTAAGTAATGCGAAATCGGTTATCCAGTTTGAATGGCTGTGGACTGTGGAATCATCAGCCTACTCTAATTGAGTATTAAGCGGGGAATCCCTTAAAGGCTAAGCTAGTAGAAGCTTTCCCAAGCATACAATTTTAGCCTGCAAACAAAGCCCTCGGCTACACATTTGAGTGTGTTTATTGCAAGGCGACTGTATAGATTGCAATAGTAATTGGTATTTAGCACTCCTGTCTAGATATACGTCCATTCTTTTGTATTATGAGCAAACATTATGCATGTGTGGTATGCAGGGTGGAGCTATTTAAAAAGAGTAGTAAAAATATAAAGTTCTTGGTAGTAATATAAATGATTGAAATATATGGGCTGCTAAATTAAACCAGTGACATTGACATTGACATTTATGAATTGATATTAAATCTAGTAAAATGTAAAGGAAACAAGAGTGTACTGAAATCCACGCATTGCATAAAATCTATAATAGACCTCCAAAACGAAGTTAAGATGGGCAATTACGGTCCCATTAGAATATTCGTTTACAGCTTCGAGCTTCCACTATTTAATTCCACGTTTAAGTTCTGCCTTACATGGTGGCGGGATCCGAGACTGCGCCGGGCATTTCTAAAACTAATTTCCGATGCTTCATTTGCATCGAAATTGAACGAGTTGTGCGCCTTTTAATAATACAGCATCGTTGTCGTCGCCGACGCCGCGTCGATATGAATAGAATTCCACTCTCCGAACCGAATAGAATTATATTTCGAGTGTTTTAGTGCGAGCGCAAAAAGTTACTGAATTTAATAATCAACGCAGCCGAACGGCCGTCGCATTCACGTCATTCGCGTTAATTTTATGTACAATTCCAACTGGATTTACAGCGTCGCTTTCAGATCGAGAATCATAAAATATTCGTTTATGATCATTTGTTTAATATAAATCTTAAATTGAATCTTTTGAGACATGGTAAATAATCTTTTAGAATCAGTTTGAATGGAAACTTACTTATGTTCCACTAGTTAATAGAAAACATTTCTAATCGTCGCAATTATTGCACTTAACTCATTTATTACAAACGAGTTGAATTGAAAGTCTAACTAAGAATTATTTCATAAGTACTAAGGCTTACATGGCCAGAATCAGAGAGCCAGAAGCAGAGAATGACTTCCGGATTTTGACGTGAGCCAAAATTTGAGAGTACCTATGGGTTTCATAAGAAATAACTTTCCGACTACAGCAATTATTTAATTTTGTGAAGCCAGAGCCACTCTGTATCCTATCTAACGTCAGTTTCTATGACATGACGTTATGTCAATGGCATTGACGTTTGTCAAAATCTGACAATTTGCAGTACAGCGACGAAGGCTGTGGATCCTATCAAACCACTTCTATAAAAACTAATAGCTCCTCAACCGCTCATGCCACTGATCTGTAAATTTGTGTCATTGGAGGATGAGTTGGTATGAATTTGGTCTCAATCGGATAAATTCCTCAGAAGACACATGTAACATTTGCCACTTCCGGTTGTCAGATTGTTACCAAAAACAATCCAGTTCGTCCTCCGATAATTCTAAGTACGTGTACCAAATTTTAGCTCGATCCGTTGTTCCGTTTGGACGCTATCATGTTCACAGACATACACCCATACCCACATACACACGTACACATGTACACACGTACACACGTACACACGTTCACACGTACACATGTACACGCAACAACCAAAGTTCCATTATATTTCAAACAGAAACGCTTTCTCTCGATTGAAAACTAAAACAAAATTATAATCTACCCTTTAACATCGCTTTAAAGTCAGATACATTCAAAATATCAACACAAGATTTTTGTTTTAATTTAACGGCTCACTTAGCTTCGTCAGAGTAAAAGTTACAGTAATTGTTACCGTCGCCGTAGGGGCCTAGGGGCGCTATCGCCGGCGATTAAATATTAACGTCCGCGTCGAAATTAGTTTTTGTGCGAGGCTACGCGACGCGATACGACGCAGTGGAGACGCCGAAATTAATTCCGAAACGCGACCAACTTTTAACTAAGTGTGAAATTAGACGAACTGGCCTGTTAAATTGCGTTTTGTGGGACTTTCGTGGGACGCCCAGGCAGTGACGGCGACTACTCTTTGTAACCAGGAACCGTAAGAGATTCATTTTTCAAGTATGTTCGTTTCGGTTTCAAAGCAGCTGCTAAAATACCAAATTGTGAAATAATTCAATTTAGGAAAGCATCATCGAGTACGTCAATGTCTATTAATTACGCACATATTTAGTGGTAATAATTTCAGTTTCAAATATTCATTGACAGTTCAGTGGAAATACGCGTTTTGAGGTCCCCAGAATCGATTGCAATGATTTCTGGAAAATGTATGTATGTACGTGTGTGTGTATGTGTGTGTAATTCAAATTCAAATTCATTTATTTTCAACAAAGGTACAGTTACTGTGCATAGTTAAGTCAAGAGTAATATCTCGGGTGGCCCTCACCCAACTTTCCGACTACATAGTTGGCAAAATAAAGTGTCTGAACACTTTTACAATGGGGTATTACGGTCATGTGGAAATTTAAGTAGAATCAACTTTTTATTAAACGGTTATACAGCATATAATATGAAATTTTGTTAACTTAATATTTAATTATATTCGGAGTTTGTTGAGAAAATTGCAATTAAAATATGAATTTGCCGAGGACTGTCGTCATTGGCTAAGTGTAAAATTGTCAACGTAGCCTAGAAATTATTCACAAATGTAGGGATTTTTGTTCTTATAGGGTTGTCATCACTGCTTGTTTATATGGTGTTGCATGCCATCTTCGTTAGTATTTACTTTGACATTCCGAAGGTTATGTTAGCTGTATATTAAAGTAATAACTCTAATAAGTGTTATAAGTACAGTTGTGTGTTTCTGCTGACTTGCTGTTGCAATCAGGCACATAACAAACTTTATATTGTTGCTTAGATTTGTTCATGATTGATATTGTCTTTTGCCTCAATTAACCTCAATTCAACTACCGTAAATAACGTGAAGTATGCGTGTGCTGCCACCCCAGCAGCATAAAATAACTATGAGCAACGTTGTCAAACTTTGCATTATATTTCCTCCTTGTGACGTCACAGGAAAGATTTTTATTCAATTTTCAATCGGCGTTTTCTCTTAAATTAAATTGTGTCGAATTTTATTTGTAAAAGGGTGGTCAGTCTAGTCTGTGGTGGTCAGGAGGTAGCCTACTTTGTATTAAAACAGAATTTGAAAAGCGCCGTAATGCCCTAAAGCCAGAGCCATCTCTAGACGCTACCTAACGGCAGTTTCTATGACAGAATTACATTCGTCATCCTGACATTTAATGTCAAGTCATGTCAGTGGCATTGACGTTTGTCAAAATCTCACAATTTGCAACACAGCGACAAAGGTTGTGGATTCTGTCAAACTGCTTCTAGAAACCCTTATAGCGCCTAAACCGTTCATCCCACTGATCTGTGTCTTTGTATATATATTTAAAGTCACTGGATGGCGAACCGATATCAGTTTGGCCAAAATGGGACAAATCCCTAAGAAGGCGCTTGTAACATTTGCCAGTTCCAGTTGTCAGATTGTCACTAAAAACAATCCAGTTCGTCCCCCAGGAATTCTAAATACGTATGTATACCAAATTCCATCCGATCCGTTGTTCCGTTTGAGCGCTATCGTGTTCACAGATATGTTATGTCATGTTTTTATCTTTTTACAGAGCGGTATCGTAATCGGCTATAAGATTGACCCCATTTTTTTTTTTTTAGAGATATACAAGATTTGAGGTACCAAGAACCCAAATCTACGAAAATCCCAAATACGGCGGCGGTGTGTGTGATTGATGTGTATTTACTTTTGCCAATGGTATTAATAAAGCTCAAAATTGTGTGCCACGCACGACTTTACAAGTCACATCATGGCATGTCTGAAGATTCTTCTGTTGGTCAATAAATAACCAACTTTCCGACTAAGTTGTTGATACAAGTGTCTAAACACTTTTACTACTATTCCAGTTCGTACGAATGCTGTGGATTCTGTCCTCACGCCTATACCGCCTAAATCGCCCATCCCATCGATCTGTAAATCTGTATACATATTTAAAGTCACTGAAGGATGAGTTGGTATAAATTTAGTCAAAATCCGATAAATCCCTAAGAAAACGCATGTAACATTTGCCTCTTCCGGTTGTCAGATTATGGCCAGTTGGTCCCTTGGTAATTCTAAATATGTATACCAAATTTTAACACAATCCGTTGTACCGTTTGGTAGCTATCGTGTTTACAGACATACACACATACATACATACCCACAAACATTTTCCAGAAATCATTGCAATGAATTCAGTAAGCTTCAAAACGCGTATTTCCGTTGAAATCTCGATTTTCTTTGTCGATTACAATACTTTCCTGCTAGGGTAGTACTAGTCGGAAAGTAAACAGCAGTATAAAATGGGGCGTGCATGATTTTTTTATGTGGTCCTTTAGACATTTACTTGATTATAAAATGCAAATGATTATAACATAAAAATGAACATAATAAGATTATTTTAAATACAAGATCTAAAACACCTTTCTTCTCTTTACAGGCAGGCGACTAAAATGAAAATGAGCAAAGTTGGTAACCAGACTAACTCGCAGGACCCGCAGGCGGTCAACTCGAGGGTCTTCGTCGGCAATCTCAATACATTCCAGTGCTCGAAGACGGACGTGGAGAGGATGTTTCAGCGCTACGGCCGATTAGCGGGTGAGTAAACACCATCACAGCCACCACCAACACGATCCGTCCCTTGGTTTGCGCGATCCCGGTTTGCCACTTATTCGCCATCTTCCCGTAAATTTCTCTTGTCCCTTTCCGTCGGAGGTTTTCCTTCTTCCGTCGCTATCCCGGGTACTTCAATAACGTCCCGTTTAATTCAGATAAATGGTCCAGTGAGCGACGCCCCCAATGTTTGCGCGGCCAGCCACAAGTGCGTCGTTGATTGTTTGCTCCTTTTTCGTCTCCTTTTCTACCGTCTCGAGAGGGTTTGTACCGTAACTGGCCTGAAGAGTCTGTTTACACTAAGGATTTTGTCGCGATTACGGATTGCTTTTTGCAAAGAGATTCCAAGAGATATTCACTATTAGATTAAGATAATTCTTGATTAGGTACTGCAATAAAATAAACATTATTAATCACAGATATGAAGAACATTGTTAACTAAATAGGGTATTCCGGTCATGTCAAAATTTGAGCAGATATTCGGTTTAAACTACCGTACAAGTTACCAGGAATCATACCGTAAAGCTGTAAGCTTTTTGGTTTAGGTTTTCTATGAGATAATTGCAATTAAAAGTGTATTTTATTTGAATTCACCGACCATCCTCGGTAACACACGAAGATTACCGATCACCAGTAGCGCTGGCAACAGGGGAACAGCTGACCGGTCGTGCCATTAGAAACACTTGTCAACCAAGGTGTGTGAGTGAACATAACATAAGAAAACTTACAACGTTGCCAAGCCGCCCGTTTTAAGCGATCTTTGTGACGTCACAAAGATCAACTCTAATTCAAACTTCAAATGACGATTTCTCTTAATTTAAAGCAATGTTTGAGATTTTATATGTAATGTAACAATCAGTAGCATCCCTACTTTGTGAAAAACAACAATTTGAAAAATACTGGAATACCCTATTGAAGTAGTATAAGAAATAACAAAGTGCAGATCAGAACAGAGAAAGTGCTATCAAAATTATTGCAGTATATTTTCCGAGTGGAGAATTTCCACCAAATGCATAATAGGAATTCTTAAGGTGGATATTCATTTTTAAATAATATTCGTTTCGAGTCATTAAATTCCTCCCCTTAAATCTATTACGATACGTCATCACGTTCAGAGACGCGCGCTAGCGAGACGAATCAATCGCCTTCAAAATGTGTAAGATTCGGCGGTAATATAGTACCCTCCGGGTGACTGGTTGGCTGGCGATGCTAAGGGTAGTTCGGGGGTTTGACGGGGCTGCTCTAAAATTGTGTTATCACCTTTTCATTCATTTCCCGGCACTCCGCGCCGCGCGTATCTTTATTGGAGCGAAGCCTGAATGCGAATTCGATTTGCCTCTTAAGTATACCCCCTAGGGGGCATACTCGTCTCATTTGCGATAAAGTGTTTCGCGCGGGGTGAGAAGTGAGAGAGCAGTCGGGAGAAATCGGGCGCGACAACGGCCAGGTTTCGACGGCACAGAATTTCTAATCAATGGCGTATTAAACTTGGGGTATGGGTTGTATTTAATATGGAGTTCAATGTTGAATTAATAGGGGCTTTAAGATCGGTGCTTGGCGGACGGAATTGGTTTTCCCTTTTAACTTGCTATACGTATAATTTTCTTTAAATTTGATTCTTTACAATTACTTTATAGAAATCTGACACATGTATGACCATCTATAATGATATATAAATGCTACCCATTGGTCGCCACAGCGTTATTTTAGTTAAGTAAGAAAAAACTGTGCGAGATGGGAATTAACTAAACTTTTAAAAAACTTTTGCATGTGATTGCGATATATTTAGTAGCAATAGCTTAACCACCTAAAGAGCTTAAAGTTTAATAGCAACGTAAATCGTTTACCTTAATGCTTCTCTTGACAAAGTCGGATGGAATAGGCGACGTATCTTTTTGTGGAATCCTGGAGTCAGGGAGTAATTTTCTTCAGGTTGAAGCGCCACTACTGTCGGACGAGTTTAGAGTTAAAGAATAGTTGTAACTTTCAGGACCAGAAGTCAAGCATAATAAACGTGCACCACCTAAAGATAAGCACTCGTGCGTATACTCATATGTTATCGAGACAAAAAGCACATCCTTCGTCGCTGTGTTGCAAAGTCAGATTTTGACAAACGTCAGTGCCACTGAGATATTACATTTTTTGTCATCATGACAAATGTCATTATGTCATAGAAACTGACGTTAGCTAGGGTCCAGAGTGGGTCTGGCTTGACAAAATTGAATAATTGCAAAAGTGTTCAAACACCAAAGATGTAGTCGGAAAGTTGGGTGAGGGCCACCCCAGATATTTTCTATTATTTTTTTTACAAAGTGTATCTTAAATAAATCTTAAATCATTTTTTAGAACTTTAACATTATGATCAGTTATAGCGACAAACAAACTTAAGTATGTACTAAAAATTACAAATGCCTCCAAGTAAACAATATTAGGAATAACTAATAAACTAAAATAATAATATAATAATACAGTAACACAAACAAAAGCCATCTGAAAAATACCCCAAATAAACTGAACCCTCGCGCTGCAAGCTTTATTTTAACCCCGTTACAGCACCCCAGCAGCGTCACAACAGTATCCATGTACCCGTATTTGTATATACAAGGGTAAAATTCCGACTAGCCGACCAACATCTGAATTACAATAAACAGAATTTATATACGGGGAAACAAACCCTCCCCGCATCCTTACAACCCTCGATACACACACTAGATGGCGTAGCGCACGGGGTGCAAAACCCGTGAAGCTAGTAAGCCACCCCAAGCGACGGGGTGCCAGCCATATACCACCCCTAAAACACATTTTACCGGCGCGACAAAAACTTTATTCAAATACACGGCTTCCGGATTTTTTCTTCGCGTGTTAAACCTGTGACACTGTCGGTAGGTGGCGTTTTAACCTGGATATAAGGGGTGGAAGGTGATCCTTAGGGAACGCTAGGGGAGACACATTAACGTATGGGATCGAGTCACCCTTTTAATGCCCTACCTACCTCCGCCTCATGAATATAAGATTGTTTATTATGCCCGACTATACGAATACGGGTATCTTGCAAGCAGCGCCTCTTAATTAGAAAATTGAAGTGGGAAATTTAAAGGATTATCTAATTTGTTACCTTTATACTTATGAGAGGAAGGCGAATTTAAGGTTTACGGGCAATTTTACTTTGGTTGACGATGTTGGGTGTACTTAAAATTTTAATAAACCCTTTGTCTATTCCGATGCGTTTACGCTGGCATTTTAAATAAGGGTGAGCAACGGACGATGATGCATTTAACTTTTAACCAAACAGCTAAACGATCTTTCTGTAAAGTTCCTAAGTCCTGTCAAATTACAAGTAGTATTAGCATTAAAATGAACTTTACATATCAGAAATATTATTAGTTTTCATCATAATTTGAATAATGGTTTTTGATTGATAGACATATAATCAACTTGTTCAAATAATACGAAACCTGTAATCGGCAGCACTGCATATCCAAGTGTAATCAGCTATCCATTGGGCAATAACAACGATGGTGCGGCTGCAATGTTGCATCATTACCTACGCTTCAACAATGACCGTTCGTCTCCACTCAGACGGTTAAATTAGGCAGATAGCCGCCGGTGCAATTATCATGATTATGTTTGTGTAGATCACGTATAGATGCATCATCAAGATCAGTCAGTCATTCGACTGCAGCAGTACGGCCAACATGAGAGGTAGAACGATCGATACGTTCAATCTAATAGAGCGAAATCGGGGTGCTTCTGTTTCGTCCAAATTAATTTATTTCTTTGAAGGATCGACCCGTGCAGTTGGCATGCCTTGTTAAATATGTACCGTAGGTCGATGGGAATTGCTCCCTTAAGTATTAAAGGTTAATGGCAGGACAACAGGAAGGTCTTTTGTCGGCTGGTGCATGTAGCGGGTACTGACCTGAAAAAGGTCATAAAATATTCCAGCAGGGGTAATGTCATCGAAAAGTCAGAGGGACTGCTCGATTAGAATAGATATCGATTTTGCTGATAGATGAAAGTGTCCTTTATGAAATGCATAAATTCTATTTATCTAATGCATTTCCTACACAGTTTAGTAAATACTGCTTTTTGTGTAATCTAAAATGTAGTAGTCGTATCAATCGTGATAATATGTAAATTATACATTTGATGTTTGTTATATTATGCGTCTATTACAAAAAATATACTAAAGCAACTGGATTAAATCAAGTTGACAAATAATAGAGAAATGTTATATACCTACAGGGCATAACAAGATGAATAGTATATTTTGAGGAAATCATTCCATTCCTCATAATAATTGACATATTAAAAGACAAAATAAAGTAAAAAAAAAATGCCATATGATATTTGAGACTTTAGCTGAAAATCGCTTTCCTCTTATGGTACACAACTGGTGCATTTTATTAATAACTGCCTTTCAGTTTATTTAAATCACAATTATCTTTAATCTGCAGTACTCAAACAAAAATATCTTGACCCTTCGATATTTCGTTTATTAAGAAGAAAAGATAATTTGATGTAAGAATTTTGTTACCAGATTGCCAAAACCTACTATGTCTCATATGTTGTGCACCAAAACCTGCTACACCTAGTATCTGAGTATATCATATTATTCTAGATCAAATCTAAATAATGTCCTGTTAGCACGCTTTTAATTAGGATGTCTATTTGGATATTGGTTAAAATCTTAAGTATTTCCTTAAGTAGAATCTTGACAAATAGGGAATGTACACCCACATTGTGTATCCATTCCAGGAATCCAACATAAGTACATACATAGCTAGCAGAAAAAAAACACTTTATAAAGATGTTTTTGACTTTTTAAACATATATTTTATCAGAATAAACATTAAAGGTTTATTTTTATTGCATATTTAGATCGTAATGTTCAGATGTAATTCTAGAAAATATCTCCGTTTTCTCAAAGCACAAAGTAATCATTGAATTGGAAATTTGATATTTTAATTTATTCACTCTGTTAGATATTATTTGTTATGACAAATCACATTTTATAGGTTCATTTGAGAATGGTATTTTTTGTTGAACAACCATCTGACTAATAACTGTAAATAATTCAACAGCAGATTACACATTTACAACCACGACTTATACCTTCCGACTAGTTGAAGTGTTACTGTATTGCTAATTTGTTTATTTAATCATTAAAATTATTATTTTAATGGATATTTCATTATTTTGAATGTATTAGCATTTTTCTATTGGACAATTATATTATACCGAATAATAAAATCCAGAATAATAGAAAGATTGAGAAGACTTGACGCAATCAAGAATACTAAATTCTTGAAGGCATCTCTTGACCATACCAATAACACCGGATAATAAATTCCATTTGTGTCTGCAATGTCCAATAGAATAGATATTTATAGTTTTAATTTAATTTGAATCTTAATTACAAGGTAAATATAAAGGGACGCTGCAAATACGTGTCATACACCATAAACCAAATGTTGCATGAACCAAACTCATTACCAAATATTATACATAAAACCTTGAAAGATTTTAACCGCAACGACCAGTAAAACAGTTAGTGTATAGCAAGGCGTATATTTAGCGTAAAAAAATCTCCGACTAATATACATTTTAAATTTATTTACGGCCCCTGACACCATTATAAATTACAGGCAATAGGCCTATGTCTCAACTGCTCGCTCAACGTCGACGTAGGAAAGAAGGGAAGAAAAAAGAACGTACAACACGATAAAGTTAAATGGAAAGATATGTTAATACCTCGCCGTCACGACACTGAAATTTCATATTCACCGACCTCCGCGCCACCGCACCGCTAGTCGGCCGACCGACGCTACGTCTCGGCTGTCGGGCGTACTACAAAACATTAAGAAAAAGCCCGACATAAATTTTCATATTACTCGGGGTGCTATTAATTATACGGCTCTTAAGCTCTCGCTACTCCCACGGATCAGCTTCTTAAACATGAGGAGGGGTTTGAAAAATATCGACATTTTGAGACATTATCTCTAATAAAACATCTATTGAAAATAAAGCGTTACTAAAGGCATACATAACGTGTACTTTTTATTATTTTTATACTGTACATTTATTATAAAACTTCCCAACATTCTGGCTAACTTTTAATATGACGACGTCGTGATTTCACTTATTTCAACAGGAGAAAATTGTACCGAGAATAACATGAGTTCAACAGGAGAGCATACCTTTCAGTTCGTCGATAATGATCTGAAACAATAAGGGGGTACTCCGGACCGAGAGCATTTATTTGATGAGTAGGCATTATAGTACACATAGAAGATTCCAACAGTGAGATAGGACCCCATCAGATGCAAAAGGAATGTCGATAAAGTAAAGGTGCTCAACTTGACAGCAAGATTCCATGATCAATGATGGCCAACACCTTAAATCATAATTAAATTAAATCATAATTTAGTATTTTGGCGTGGCATATTTACTGCGTTGCGAGTATCGAACAGATAAGTTATTGACTGAGATAAATATAGTTTTTCCCTTTCTAAAGGTAGTTTAGAAAATTTTTGTATCATGGTCATTTTGAAACAAATAAAGGCTTTACTACAGAACAAGGAGTAAACCAGAAATTTCGACGTTGACACACACGAAATTAATTTACAATTTAGGCTAAATCATAGTTTAACATTCTAGTGTTCCTCGGGTATTAGACAATTATTACGAAGACAGTACATAAGAAAAAATAAGACATAAACTTCGACTTATAGCGATTTATGATGAACTTCACCAGTTCATTAATGCAGGCGAAAACAAGTGTGTTTGTGGCCGTTTTTACAATGGGCGCAAAACGGGTCGTTTTCATGTGTCCATCAATCACGATCTCGCTACTCGGTTCGCTTTAATGAGTTAATTTGTATGAAGGCTATTTTGCTAAGTAAAACAGGACGTGACGGCGAAAAAACGACGCCGCCATGCATCACGCACGGCGACCAACAACGCCTGTGATCGCCGACCCGGCACCGACACCGTCACTCCATCTACCGTGCGAACAAACCACGCGGGAGATTCAAACGATACATATTAATGACGCGGATTCTATAATGCACACGTTTTCACTATTGTTGGTACCGTGTAATTCATTATTTATCGTTTTTAAGTGTGAAGTGAGATAGAATTTTTTTTCTTATATTATGATTATTACATTACATTTGTCATTAGAGTGATTCTGCAATTGTCATTTGATAAAAGTATTAATTGCCTTATTCACTAACGTACATTGTCTCTTTACAACGTTAGCAAAGTAAAGATCCTCCTGCAAATTTTGTGCAATGTTATCACAGTTGATGATATATATTTATTATTTTCTCTTTGTCTTTATTTACTTCTTATATTTTTTTTACTCAACGCCACTTAAATATCAAAACTAAGTCGAGCGAGAATAACACTGTGTAACACAAAAATACACATTAACTGTAATTATTATTTCTTATAGTAATTTACCTGTAGATAACGAAGAAATATTCATTCCTGCACATCACGTCCAGATAAAGTGATATACAGGTGATCTATAAATTTACAAATTATAGTATTCGTTTGATCTCAGTTAGGAAGAAGCATTGAATATGCACAATGTTATGTCATAAATACTTGCATTTTAGTAAGACATGCGCACACTGAAATTAATTAGCTACTACTCAGTATTGCTGGCGTTCTGACAAAAATTACAAATCCATCTTTTGTATTTTTTGCAAATGTTGCTAAACACCTTATAAACATGCAATAACAATATCAAAAAACACTTTGACTAAAAAATGCTAATTAGGATTTTACCAGAACGCCGACGATTATCTTTTTAGAGTAGAGAAAGGCTCTGTTCATAACCAACATATTATGAAGAAGTTCTGAAGATACCTCTTGCAAGAGAGTGGAAACGTCAACAATTGTATCGTCAGCTAAGCAATTCCTCTCGGATATCAAAAATTAAATAACTTCTAAAATTGGATTAAAAACTGCATGACCTTTATTTTGGAAGGATTATTTATAAAAAAAGATAAGTGGAGCATGTGCAGACTCTACTTCTTGGGCTACAACTGAGATGCACCAAGTGTTCTCGTTTTTTATGCGAATGCAACCGAAGAGCGCTATCCGAACACTACAAAAGAAAAGACTGACCAGAAAGGATAAATTTCATTCCTGGTAAAAATATGTTTGATACCTACCGTTACTCGGTCCGCAGAAAGTTATTCTTTCACCACTGCACAAAAATATAAGTTTATTTAAAATTTTTATGAAAGCTATGGATAACCTGGTTTAAGTAATAAATAAGGAATGTCTTTTTAGTGGTCCAAACATTAATTAATTAAGAAATTAACTAAAGATCCGGCGTGTATACCAATTCTCTTTACCACCGAAAAAACATTCTTGGTAACTATAAATCTCAAGATTATGATGATGATGTAAAATGTCATTAAAAACCATTTTTTCTTGCATTACTATTTATTTTTTTCCAGAACACATGGGTGATGTAAACGATAAGATTTTACCAAGACATTGATTGGCATTGGCATAAAGGAAAAACTACCGAGAAAAATTAAAAATCATTAAAGAAATGCATATCGTACACAGAGAGAAAAGATAATTTGAATGAAACGAATTTGCTTCAAGTCAAAGAAAGATCAATGTTAAATAGTGGCAGACAAAGCTTTAGTTGTAGCAAAGAAATTATTCCTTTAGTAAAATTTATTAAATTCAAAGCTATTGTATTTGTATGAACGTTAGTTAACTTAAATTCAATAACATAATTGAGTCAAACATAGTTGAGTCGAAAACCACAATAAAAGATTATGGTAGACTCATTATATTATTTTACTCCACGGTAACTTTTACTAAAGACTACAGACGTATTCCCAAATGAAGAGTAACCAGAATACCGCTCGCATTCTGTAGCTGAGCTTATATAAAGGCCAAAAAAGGCCAATGCGTGCGTTGAGACTGTCAGTGCCATCTCCTCCCCAGTAGACATAGCAATATTTTTTAATGAAACCAATTTTCTTTTGATTCAAACAAATAATCTTTTTACTCAAATCTATTTATTATCTTTCCCTTTCAAATATAATATCTAATTACCACAAGGCCGATCGTTATTTCAAATAAAACCAGATTTATTTTATTCAAACATATTTCTGCAATTAAACCCAAACAATTTCTACATTACGAAAATCACGGAAAACCATCTGGTGTAATAGAAGCGTTCTTTCAGTGAAAACTATTTCTTTTTATTTCAAATAAAATATTTCTTTCAGCCCATGCAGTTCACTTTTTTAAATTTAAAAATACTTACTTGTTTCAAAGATATATTCTTTCCTTGAAAGAAATATGTTCAATAAAATACATTTATTTGATTTTAAATTTCTTTTCTCTCAGTGTACACGTGAAAGTGAACGTTTTTCTGCATAATGCTTTATTTACAATAAGTTTGTCCAGCATCGTTTCATACCTGATGTTATTTTCTATTTTTCTCACTGTTCCCCACTGTTATGTACGTGAAATTGTAGGTCATATAAGTGAGAAAAATCCGGGGTGGCCCCACTAAACTTTCCGACTGCATCGTTGACGCACTGAAGTGTCTAAACAATTTTGAAATTATTCAATTTCGTGAAGCCACTCTGGACCACTCTGGACACCCACCTAACGTCAGTCATAGATAGACAATTCGCATAGACAATTCGCAACTACAGCGACGAAGGCTATGGAATCTGTCAACTTATAGCGCCTAAACTGTTCATACTTCATCCCGTATATCTCAAAATAGGTATACGTATTTGGTCACTGGATGATACGCTGGTGTAATTTTAAATAATCTTATATAAATCGCTTAACGCTTTTTTTATTTAAACGAGTTTTCTGTCTACGAATACATGTGATACACATTCCGATACATTGACGAATCCAATCCTGATAATCATTAGTAAAAGTCATTTTCAGGAACATATTACCCTCGCCAAAGAAACAATTTCCTGCATGGAATCGAGCGAGGGGTAGTTTGTTTTCCATCGTCGCAGCCAATGTCTACCGATAACCCAATGAGCAGAAAAAATAACTGTCGTGCCGTCCGATAGCCCCAAGAGTTGAAATCAACCAGAAACTCGCTTGCTTCCACCGCCTTGAACAAAGGAAGTCGTGCGGATGACCGGCAATGGGTGGCGACGTGAAGGGTGGAAAGAAGCGTGTGGGGGATGGGGATAACCGCTTTACTATGAAATCCTATTCGGGACTGGCCGGCCATGCCTCGACGGCAATGAAGTTAGTGATGAGAAATGGATGAAGTCTCCACTCAATTTATTGGCCACCCATCCAGAATCTAATCAAGGGAATTGGGTTACTGATATGAAATTACACGGGCTGGCCTTTTGGCCCCTCGGAATAATACGCGTCGGTTCATATTCTCGACCGCTCTTGTCTACGCTACGACGCGACGGCGAACGCTACTGCGCCTCGGCGATAAAACGACCAACACACCAAACTCACACACATGATTATCTTCACTTGCTTCGTCCATGGAAATCCGCAGTTTGGTCGTAGGTCATATAAGTCATGGAATTAAAATTAGATAGCTGTAGTCGTTTGTGTGATTCGTGTTTGCTATTATCATCTGCTAAGTATTGCTTGGTGGTATACTGAAGTAGTTACATAATAGCCAGTTCTGTAAGGCTGAGGTTATAGTAAAGCTTTGAGCGTCGATAGTAGCTTCAATACTAGCGGCGATGTAACAACCGAAACATTGTATTAAGTTGGTTGCAACAAAGTCGAGCGTCGATCAAAGCTGTGATACTAGCGGTAACCTTTCGATAGACATTAACATTCGAAGAAAGTTAGTGAGTAGATACTGTATTCGTTTCTATTTATTTTAGCAAAACAATACTTCTGATTAGCATATTTGCTGTTCAACATTTCCAATAAAACAAAGAATTTGCGAGAAAAAAAAACCAATGTAAAGATTACACATTTTACTATGGGTGCGATTTAGTTTTGAGGGGCCATTCTGGATCTCAATCTAATGTCAGTAAAAGGATAACATTTACATCTCCTTTTCACCGACATGATCACTGACGTTTATAAAAATTTGTCAATCCGCAACTATATTAATTAAACTAAAGGCTTATGGCACCCGAATTGTTCATCCGAATGCCATATGATGAGCTGGTCTCAGTTTGGTCAAAAACGCCCGAGTAAAAAAAGAAAATAAAAATATTTTTTGTTGTTCTAAAAAAAATGTGATGCTAAATTGTATCCTATCTTGAACAAAGAGATGTTTGAACCTAATGACCTGTGTTGATGAACTATGTAATTTTTTAAAAGGAACAACAGGATTTCCAAGTCTGTGTATAGTGTAGTGTCAAAACTTTCAAAACGTATCAAAACGTACCTTCATTGTTTGCGCCTTATCAGAAAAAAAAAATAGTTTCATCCCCCAAAAAGACACTTTACATCTCTATTACACTATGCGTCGCGTTTTCATCACACCTAATGAATATTTTATATTCCATGCATAAACAGTTAAAGGAAACATAATTAACCTGGCAGATATCGTCACCTAGGGGCCATAAAAATATTTATAGACGACATAACTTCGTCGCCCATTTGTCGTCAACGATCTCGGTGGACTATTTTACAGCGGTTCGGGCGGCGGACAAATTGACAGGTATATTAAAGGAGGAAACTTTTTCATAAATGATTAATGTTATTTAGGAAGCCAACAGTCCCCCAGTAAAATGCTATACCGCATCCGCCAAGGAAGAAAGCCTTTTCGTCGATGATCGAAATAAGAAACCATCGAAGCAGTTATATCAATATAAAACACTGAATACTACATTATGTCAGATGTTAAGATAATACGTCCTATTCGTGCCAAGAATTCTTTTGTTGATACTATAATGGCTACATATCCAGTATATTGGATACCATAGCGTTCTGGGTCGTATTTTACGATATTTTTTGATATTATAATAATGATCCATAGATATTGTTGTAGTGTATCCACAAATTCTCGTGGTTATACAATATTTAGACATTAGAGAGTTACATGAAAGTTTTATGATTTGGCGTATAATTTTCTTAAACCAGCATTTATTGGATAGTTTGTGTGGTATCAACTACAAATTACTTACATTATTATGTGAAGAATATTGACGAATATTGCACGGATTATATTTTCTTGAGTTTCCTAATTTTTAATCTTGGACCTCAACATTTTGACAAAAGTTCTGTTTTCATGAAAGTTCGAGTTGGATAAATCTATTATTTTTTATACTCTACCTAACTTATACATGTAAGGAGTAAGTATATATTTTGCTAATCTCTTCGTTTTTATATTTTAGGAATTTCAATGCACAAAGGATACGCTTTCGTCCAGTTCACAAATCCTTTTGATGCAAGGAGTGCTTGTTTGGGAGAAGATGGCAGGACGGTACTCAGCCAAATTCTGGGTGAGTGGCAATAAGTGAATATTACCTTCCATTATTGTAGAGATAATTAAAAATGTTTAATGTGTTTTTATAGATACTCTTGCTGAGAAATGTTTATCAAAATAAGCACGATTTTATTTGAGCGCAAATAATGGAAAAAGATCAGACGTTCCGGTAAATATTTTAAAACTGAATTCAGAGACGAAACGGTGATACGGTGTAAAATAAACAAAAATAACAAATAGATTTAATCAGTTTTACATAGCGAGATCTCAGAACGTCAAATTACCTATTAAATCCGGTATTCAATCCAACACACCTGTGATATAAAATCGCTCAGTTTAAGCCGTCTTTTCGCAGTTAAGTACGTAACGGAATGATCGCATTACCTGTTCATCTCGATTAATTACCGATTCGGCACAATTCCCGTAATTACCTGACATTTGCAGCGCAATCCGAGGCTACTACGTTTATTGGCCTTTTTTTACGCTGGAAACTGCCAACTTTAACTACCCGTCTCGTAGTAGGTTATGCCAGCCGACACCGTTGGCGTTGCAATCGCCTAAGTACGCTTTCCAACCGAATCGACGTACGTTGTAAATTTTAAAATGCTTTTAATCGTATTTTTTGTACTTTTTTGCCAACAATAATACTTTTTAAGTAAATCTGACGCTTCTTAGAGAAGTAACTGTCTTGCTGTTACGTCCTGAAGCTGCCTCTTGAGTCCTGAAGAGTGCGAAACATTGACAACTTTATCGTCGCTGACGCGGTTTTTTCCGGAAATCTAGAACTTGGAGAATATATATTAAGTATACAATAAAATAAATTCATAAAGATAACCAGCTTGCTAATGTACAAGTGCAAGAGTTCCTTCAAAATGGTTCTTAGTGCAAACTTTTCTCATCAGGTAAATTTGGAATATCACGCAAGAAACCAATGTAATATTTTGATGTGTGAAATTTTTAGTGTATTATTCCATGCAGCCACAAGTACTTCGCTGTTAAATTAATAAAGCTCAGCTAACATCGCCTACAAACCTAACAAATAACAATTCCACGTCGCTTCAGTGTATTTTATAGTATGGATTCAGGTGTGGTAAGTGGTAACTGCCGTGTTACATAAATCTGTGCAGACTTCGGCCGGCAGATATACATATTGCGGACGGTTTATTCGAAAACTTATAGGCCACAAGCATATATTTACCTGTATAGGGCGCGTATACAACCAAGAGATACCTCTGCACGCTCACGTGTTTGTCGGTGAGAGTCGTCTATGTGTTTGAGTCCTGCAGTGCAGCGAGCGGACCATAATTTACTGCAAATGTGCATTAAGTGTAGTGTAACTGAGCCGTACGCCATCTCTCGGTCGAATTAATATCCGAGCTCGGTTCGCTTCTCTGCCGGAGTCGCGCCGTACCCACCTGCACAGATAACTGGAAAATTTAAGGATTGTGCAGCAACAGACCAAGAAGACGATGTTTATTATTGGATACTAGGTAGTGGAGGGCGAGACGATAGCGAATTGTCTAGGTTTTATTTTTATGACTGTTTGGCATGAATTCTTAAAGCGAATTTCGTTGTTCGAAGCTTGAATGAAGAGATAAAGGTTAAGTTACTAAGGCATTCAACCACCTGAATGGTGGTTGATCATTTTAAAACAAGGCTTTGTTGCATTTTTTAAATATATTGTTGCATATTCAGTATTTACCTATAGTAAAACGCGGTTTTCCCAGGATTTGAGTTGCGTGAGCTGAATGCAAAGTAGTTAAAAAACGCGATACATTGTACAGCGTTTGAGATAACAGTTAAGTTCCTAGATCGCATTATTGTGGTGTTTGCTTGATACTATCGAATTCTTATACAAATACGTGAACATGATATCCTCAAAAGTCAAAATATACGTATTTAGATTGGAGACTTTTGCGATCCGAATCTGTTGCATGAGGCATCTTCAGGACGTAACAGTAAGACAGCAACGAAGAGAATGAACGTGTGTTTGGAAGGGTGAGGGTTTTTATACACTCAGATGCAGAAAAAAACGGGTCATTGGGTAATTTTTCTAAAAAAAAACAGTTAATTTTTTTTTGTACTGTCGATAAGAATTTTAGTGTTTGACAATCAAAGAGGCAACCATCAGAATGAAGAAAAACACAACATATGGTACTTTATCAGTTTATGTAATGAACAAAGCGAAAACAATGTACGTATACACGAAAAAAAATGACCCGTTTTTTTTTTCATCTGAGTGTAGATATCTGGCGCAGGTAGTCAAAAAACTATTGGTTGGGAGGGCGATTTTGGGTAGCTGTGATTGGCTGTGGTGGTCGTAGAAGTGTTTTCCAGGTGTGATACAGTTGCCAACCGTCGTCTGTATTGAAATTGGAGGGATGTTTTAAGATTTCGATCGCTTCGCGGATTCTACGAGGATAATAATGTGATTCTCGGGAGATGATTTTTGTTTGGTCGAAAAGTATTGTGTGACACGTGTTCAGTCTGTGCTCAGCAAGAGCCGAACTGGTGATATGAGCTGCCCCTCAGATCCACTGCTAGCTCTAGGTATATACCATATCCCATGTGTTTGTGGCAGTGTCTACATTGGTGAGACAAAGCGCTCTGTTAGCGTACATATTATACAACGTTCGTATAATATGAACGTTGTACAAGGCTGCGGCAGATTACCAGTTCAGCTCTAGCTGAGCACAGACAGAACATGGGTCACAATACTTTTCGACCAAACAAAAATCATCTCTCGAGAATCACATTCTTATCCTCGTAGAATCCTAGATCGAAATTTTAAAACCTCCCTCCAATCTCAATAGAGATGACGATTAGCAACTACATCACACCTGGAAAGCACTTCTACGACCACAACAGCTACCCCAAATCGCCCTCCCAACCGCCAGGTACCTACAAAAACTCTTATCCTTACCAACACACGTCATTCTCTTCCTAACTCTCTTACTGTTACGTCCTGAAGATGCCTCTTGCAACAAGGTGCAAAACGTTGACTACTTTATCGTCATTGATGCGGTTTCCTCCCGGTCATCTAGAACTTACCCTCCAGTGTTTCAAACTTAGACAACTGAAGTCTTTCTTCTAATTGCGGTATAAGAAGTTTTTTTTGTTCATAATTGTCAAGCGTGTGATATATCGGACAATCCTCTTTACATCATGTTAAATAATCGCAACAATAGTAAAAAATACCCGAGTTATGCAGTAAGAAAGTTCAATTTACAAGGTTTTACTTAAAACACTGTATGTTCTTTGAAAATGGATATATAGAAGTGAAGCAAGGTCCATAATTGTTCCTCAAGGTGTTCGAAACCTAGAACTAAGTTGCAGAAAGTAATCAGTATAGTATACGAGTATAATAGTAATAATAACTTAAACGCCTAATGCAACATGAATTGAACCGTAATAAACTGATATTTTTTTGGTTTATTTCGGTTTTCGTTCCGACTAAAATACCGTTTCTTTTTTCGTTTGCGGTTCAGTTTCAGTTCGAAGAGTCCACTTCAACTATCACACCTGTATGTATTGCAAATAAGATAGTTTCTACGAGAATTTAATGCCCGCTTTTAAACGAATCACCAAATAAACAATTCCCGTCGAGCAATAAATTTCGTCACTGCAGCGATATAAACACACTTTATACTAACGGCATCGTAAAATGGATCACATAAATAATAATTGATAAAGGATACTAAACAGCCTTTGCTACCGTGCCATCCATCGGCCATTTCGCATCAAATTTCTATTAATGCCCCACTGGCATAAAGTTAAATGTCGAGTGAAATGTCGCTAATGTCCCTAAGCTAAGTTAATATGCAGTAAACTTTTTTAAGCGATGCAGGGGCGAAAAATATATCGATTATGAATCGATGCCAAAAGAACTCTCGGTACTATTATTGTTTGTTTAACAAAAAAAAATTAATATATACACAGTATGCTCAAAATATCCTCCCCGCAATACAATTACAATTGCTATAGCTTCAGAATATTTATTTTCTTTATTGGTTACGATAACACGGGAGTATGAAAAAGCATGGGGAGGGCTGGTACATAAGAGAAGCTCTCTATCTCTGCCTCACCCGGAGATCAACGGTTGTTGTTTCATACCCCGGAGTGGTTAGGAGATAACAGGTGCGTTTATCATGCGAACGCACAGCAATTTTCCAAAGAACGATTTACAAAATATCTAAATTACAAAACAGTGCGTGTATCTGGCAGAAAATAAACGAGGAAATATTTCGAGTGGAAATTTATGAGGCCTGGCAGGAGTGTCTTTACTTTCTTAGGGTTGAACGGAATCAATCGAGAAAAGAGGATGGAAATATTTATATTTGACCCTACTTATGAGCTGAGGAAGTTTATAACCTAATTTGTGCGATGTATTTTGAATGTGAGATTGAACATGGTTCTAATGTGACAAAAGAAATTAAAGAAAAATATTATTATCCAAAGTACGTGATGATGAAGTTTGCAACATAATTCATAATTCCGTTATTTAATGTTTTCAAGAAAAACGCTTGTCACAGGTCAATTTTAACTTTTAAATAGCCAACGTATGACGTCACAATTTCGTTTATGAGGTCACCTATTTCGGAGCGATGTCATCCTTATTTTTTTAATGACAGCCCCGGTGTTTTTCCGTAGAACTTCTTACTACTTAAATGATGACGTAAGAAAAATGGTACCTTACGAAACTTTTTTTACTTTCCGACTAGTACCCTAGAAGTAAACTATTGTGATCGACGGAAAAAAATTCGAGGTTTCAGCGGAAATACGCGTTTTGGGGTCCCCTGAACCCATTGCAATGATTTTTGAAAAATATATGTATGTATTTAAATTTACCAGGGGATAAACAGGATTACTAAAACTGAATCAACCACTTTGGAACCAAAATGCGACAACAGGAAGTGGATAAACAAATATTTTGACCAAACTGATATACCAAACCGATGTCGCTTACCAGAATTATGTATACATATATCCTTAAGCGTGCCGTGTATTGAAGTACTAAGGCTAAAGGAATAAATACCACGAAACGAGGAACTTATTTCACGCTCAAATGGGCTCGCAAATAACTCCCGTTGAGATGGCGTGCCAGTTGTATGGCAATTCGGCTTTCGAGCCTAGGAGAGGTTTTTCAAGGGAATAAGCGGCAAATTTGTCGCCGCCAGTAATTATTAACGTAATTAACGTAACCGGGGAAAACGTAATGACGCGAAGTACGCAATATTTACGGTTTGTATTTATGCTCGTGGGCCCAGAAGGAGAAATAGAAAATTGGAGTGTAAGGGGTGCGGGAAAGAGGTGGCAGTGCGGGTGGACGTATGCCGACTGCGCATTAATTGGTGTTGTAATTAATCCAGTGTAGATAATTAAAGCTTGGGCGGTCTCAAACGCGTTGACATTTTAGAAATTGGAGGAAACAGATGCTCGACGGCCGGCGCGTTTTAGCAAGGATACCCTGGTTAGAAGGCTGGCCTTAATGGTAAAATAATGGTGAAAAATTGGATTTTCCTGATGGCCGCCTAATGGTAAATTTTGATAAAAAATGTCCAATTATGTTGTACATATTTCATCAAAAGTATTTGGTAGACACTCATATTTAAGTCATTTTCGAATTCCATTATTTTTGTTTGATGGATGCACAGCTATTTTTGATTGAAATTTCATAACCATATTTGCCAAGTTTGAACTAAAAAGTTGACAAATAAATTCAAATGTGAGAAATAAGACAATAAATGTAATGAGCAGCTAAAGTTCAGTATTTTTGATACTATATTGATATTGCTCTTTTCAATGTTGAAAATCGAAAAAAAGCTACCAATCTAAAAAAAAAGCACCTGTCTTTAAATTTGTTGTTCCGACCATTAAAACTTTAAATCCCAGTAGAATCAAAACTATTGTATTGTGATTTAGATGGGGTTTTGCTTGCACGCTTCATATGCAATTTGCATAAATATGCAGCTATTGTTTCCATTTATATAACTTATTATTTCAGCAACACAATCAATCCATGATTGAACTAAAACGGAAGGCAATAAATCATAATATTAGTCAAGAATACACAATTTCGCCAGGAGTCTAATCGTGTTGAAAGTTTCAGTTCCCAACCCAGAACAATATTTCCTTCACCGCATTTACAATATTGTGTACGATGTAGGTAACTACACTGAGCGCGCATACTTGATAAATCAAATACGAACCGCTGAAAGGTCAGGTGGATATTAACAACAGAAAAACACGCAGGAATCTAGATCGGTAAACTAGAGCTCGCTCCGGAATTCGGTAAACAGGACGTCTGTGCAGCAAAGTAATGGCCAATGGGTTGAACGTAAATTACCATCCGGCGCAATTGCTGGAGGTAGCGAAAGTCGACAAACAAGGCCGTCAGCGGCAACGCTGATGTTTTGATCAGACTAGGTGTATTCCGAGTATTCAGCTCGTAATAACATTGAGAAGGTCATGTATAATAACCGAGTTTATCACTAGATCTATTTTCAAACTACGTATATACACGGAGTGCCTTGTGGAAACAAATGAATTCGTTAGTGGAGAGTTTTTTAACGATGGTTATTTTGTAATAGACGATGAAAAATTGCCATAATTAATACTTTTTAGTGCAGCGTTTGTAGATATTAAACAGAAAATAATGCCTCTAAACATTAGCAGCTGTTGGAAACTAAGAATACCTGCTGACTTAGGCTTATCTTTTTAGCAATCTTTACTTCTTGATGCAAATGACTTTAGTCTACGTTTTAGAAAACGATTTTATGAGATTAGGTAAAGTGGTCCACAGAAATCTATTAACAAAATATTTGGGGTGGCTCCAACCCAACTTTTCGACTGTCGACAAAAGTGTCTAAACACAACATTTATTCAATCTCGTGAAGTTGCAGTAACAAAATCTACCAATTTGCAACCACCGCGATGAAGCCTGGATTCTGTCTGACCGCTTCTATAATCACTTATAGCACCTAAACCGTTCAGCCCATTCCCACATGCACATCCATATTTAATTGGAATCCCTAAGAAAACGCATGTCATATTTGCTACTTCTGGATGTTAGATTATAGCCAACATTTGGCCGACCAGTTCGTCCCCTGGTAACTCTAAATATGTATTCCAAACTTCAGCTCTACCGTTTGGGCGCTATCTTGTTCACATATATATATATATATATATATATATATATATATATATATATATATATATATATATATATATATATATATATATATATATATATATATATATATATATATATAAACATTTTCCGGAAATCATTGCAGTAGATTCAAGGGACCCCATAAGTATATTTTTCCTGAAATCCCAAAAAAGAGTTCGGTTTATTACAATACTTTTCCTTGAGTAGTAGTCGGACAGTAAAATCACTGCCTTTGTCGCTGTGGTTATGAACATTAAAATGTTATTCCATCTGACGTTTGTTACAGTCGGTATGCACCGGTTTATTATAATTAACTTATGAGCCAAGGTATAACATAACAATATTTGAGATATTCATATTTAAAAATGTACAGCACACTATTAATATTGTTGTCTTGATTGTTGTAAAACTCCGTCCCTAAAACTAAGTCCGTGCTGATTTATTCAAAGCAAGAGAAAAGAACCAGATTGATAAAATCAGGAAGTTAGAGCACCGTCGTTGGGAGAAGGGGCAATTTCGTCGACATCGTGCGACCCTTGAACTTCCCGCCCACTACGTTTCGATAGGGATGTGGCCACCCTCCCCGCTGTCTGCTGGTGGTGAAGCGGTTGAAACGAACGACAAGTCGGCCATGAATACTGATGCGGTTTCCAGATCTCCTCGTCATGTCAGTAGTGAGTTTGCCTGCTGACCAGCAAGCTCATGGTCGATCCGATCTGTTACTAACCTCGTTGACGCATTGACATATTCTCGCAGTGCCGGTTAAATTTGTAACGGATCTGGACGTCCGGTAGGCCGTATGGTTCCCGTTTTACGAAAATTGATTGCCTCGATCGTGGCTGAAGTGTTGCGGAATTCGATGTGGGATATGTAGGTTCGACAGACTGAACTCCACAAAACTAAAATGTACCGCTTTTGATGGGAGTTTATAAAAAACCATGAACAGATTCTGAACTTTATTAACGGCAGCAGTGCAGTATCTTGTTAAGAATATTGCATTTCCACGCCATTGTGGGATTCTTGTTTATAAAAACAATTTACTATTAGATGTTGCTCTAAATTCTCTAAATTGTCTGTGTTAAATGTATGTCTTCTATTGGATAATATATCTTTATAAATTGAAAAGCTTATCTACACATCAACTAAAATAATGTGTGCAAATTTAAGGGGTGTAATTTTACATGGGCACTTAGCCGACGTTCTTTCATAAAACTTGTTCTATTCTTACTGTGCGACTCGTACCCTAAAAGAAAAATACGCGTTTTGAAGTCCCCTGAACTTATTGCAGTGATTTCTGAATAATGTCTCTATGTATATGTACATGTCGAAGACACGATAGCGCCCAAACTATACAACGTATATAGCTGAAATTTGGCATTCACATTTAGAATTACCAGGGGACGAACTGCATTGGTTTTTGGTGACAATCGGACAACCGGACGTGGCAATTCTTACTTACTTCTTTATATAGACAAAACCGATCTTAAATAAATTGATACCGCTCATCTTCCTGTGACTTTAAATGTCCAAAGTACACGTAAAATAAATAAAGTATTTGCTAAAACTTTTTTTATGGATTATACAAACCTTACATACACTGCAATGAATAACTAAATCAAATAGCAATCCTCAATCATGTGATAAAGTTATAAACGCCACTTACAAGTTTTTTATTATTATATACAATTGTAATTATTTGTGTGAAGAAGGTATTATAAAATATGTCCAATAAATTAAAGAAAATACTCACCATTCCACTGATTATTCCACGGTAGTCAAATGCTCTTGGTAGGAACATGATTTGTTCACCACACATTATATAATATACCTCTTCCTTGCAGGAACCAAAGATTAAAATATGTCATAAACTGGAAAGTGTTTCATAAACTAGAACGTATGTGCAAATATCGTCAACTTCGCTGATGCCTTCCCAAAATGTAGTATTTACAACCACAAGCATGCAATATCACATGTTAAAGTGGTAGGATTTGGGCGACAAACGTTAGGGATTGCTCGTTATTGGTGGAGTGTTTATTGCCATGGATACTTTCTGTGACATTTAAATTAATCTGAAATGAATTAGACTGCCGTACAGCCCAACACCAAATCCCATGTGGACGAATGGCACCCGCACATCCGACCGCAATTATACCGTCCTATTTTAGGAAGCGCCGCTTTGGCTTATTGCTCTAGCTTATGACCGTCGATTTATGACGCGGATTGCCAACAGTTAAGCACACGCCAGAGCTCTATCTAATTGATGTCGAAGATTATTTCGTATGTAACGTACAGCTTTATATCAACGATATTACAAGTTCTCTGCTGTAATTTTGATATCTTCATATTCTCTTGACGTACTGGATTTATGTTATTATGCAAAATACTTTAACAAAAAAATGTGAAGCATGGTTTATATATAGAAACTAATATAAGTAGGATTTGCAGTATGTTAGTCTATATTTACATTATTGCAAACATGCAGCATGTTCACATCCCAAGAGATAATATAACACCCCACAGAAAAGAAGTCGATTAGTGTAGGATCTTTTACATGCTATAATTCACTAAAAAATGTTCACGGAAATATATAAAATGAATATATACGTGAGGTAAGCAACCGAAACTACTTTAGTTGGAAATTTTTGGTTAAAACTCTAGTAGCAGAACATTCCCATAGGGAGTTTGGCGTAAGGACATTTCGGGCAGGCTCCGAATCTGCTTGAAACTAGAAGCCCGGTTTCTTGGCACGCGCCAAGGACCCACGGACCCAGGTAACTTCCCTTGGCGATTTGCGAAAACTCGAAAGTAATTTAACTTCAAGTTCGCGCGCGCGCTGGCCCGAAGTTATTTTCCACGGATTTACAAACAGTGGCGCCTCCTATATTAGTTTCATAATCTGTTGTCTCCGGGCAACCCAACGACCCCGGATCGGAAACTTTAACTGGAGTTTCCTTCGCGCTGCACGCGAGAATTGAAATTAATGCCGGAGAAAAAAAAAGTGGGAGAAGAAAATAGAAAATAAAAAGTGGATGGGGAAAAAGAATAGAATGAGCGAGATGAAGTACGGGTCTCCCAGATCGGTTTTCATTACCGAACTTCCGGTAAAAATCCTCGCCTCAGTATCGATATAAACAGGATTAGCGGAGGATGCCGACAGACTAATGGACAGCTTAGGGGTCGGTTTCCGAGGATGCTTTCAACGCTACTGGCGCAAAACTTTCAGGCAGCCGCAACCAGCCGCCGAATAAAGCTTAATGTTTTTCGATCCCCGCGGCGCGCGGATGGCCCTCTGATTTTTTATCGCCCCCATCTCGCGAGTTAAAAAGCTCATTTAAGAGCCTCTTCTTGTAAACTCCTCTTCCCTTTTCGGCTCGTTTATTGTTGCAGTCTAACCGCTAATTGAGAATTATATCGCACTGTTATAATCAAAGCTCAGGTAGGAAAAGTTACGGTTTTGCGCCCATTAATTTTTAGACAATAAATTTAAAGTGCGTTTTGGCCTTATACAAAGCAGCCTGTTTGTATCACAGTAAATGTATTTCAAGGACAGTAGTTCCTTATTGTCATTCTAAGCTTGTGTATATCCTACAGAAGCAAATTTCTGCTTTTTTTGTAATTGCATCATATATTTAGAAGTATTGCTATGTGACGACCCTTTAACAGAAATGTCCAAACGTCAAATTCATGCAGAATAGAAACAGTTTATTCTATACGTGAAAAGCAAGTGGTTAGGTTAGGTCCACTGATGAAAGACTCTTGACGACTTTACTTCTTTGTTCTCTTTGTTTCTGGACTACTAATAGTAACTAATAATAACTATTATTACCAAAGCTAGTAAGAAGTGTAAATGTGAGTAAAGTCGAAGTGCTTATTATCAAGATATTCTAGGTATTGGAATTAATCTAGCACGATTAATGATTAGATCTACTCGGCTTACATGCGTCTTCTGAGGGATTCATCCGATTGAGATCAAACTCATACCAGCTCATCATCCAGTGACTTTAAATATGTATACATATTTGCGGATCAATGAGATGAGCGGTTTAGGCGCTATAAGAGTTTATAGAAGCAGTCTGACAGATACCACAGCCTTTGTTACTGTGTTGCAAATTGACAGATTTTAATAAACGCCAGTGGCAACTGACATGACATTAAAGTCTGTCATTTTATGACTGAGGTTAGATTAGGGTCCAGAGTGGCTGCGGTTTAAGAAATTGAATAATTGCAAAAGCATTTAGACACTTCAATCTGTCAACAAAGTAGTAGGGTGGACGTCACTCCAGATTGTTCTTATTGTTATTTAGTTATTTATTTCCTTGCCCATTACAACTTTCAGTGTCACTGAGGCTATGAGACTTTTGTCGTTTGAAATATTATTAGAATCCGAATTTTTCCTTTGATATTTTCGTACATATTTTATCTATTGATTTGTTTCCAAATTCGTTTAATTTATCACTATTTGTGACTATTCCCGATAAAGCTTCTGCCGTGACATATTCTTTTCTGTTACATAATGAACAGTGAAGCCATGCTCTTTCAAAATAACAAAAACTTTGTTAACTAACTTGGCGAGTTTGTCAATCCTATTCAGAAATAAGGTGCATATTCAGACGCAGTTGTTTTAAAATAAATTTATAATGCTTTAATTGTTTTGTGTACCAATCTTTCATCTTTCGTTTTTTATTTGTTTATGGTATGAGACCGTATGGCAGTAAATTTGAAGTCCGAATGAAATATACCGTACAACAAAACTGTGGTACAACGAACACAGAAAAAGGTAGGGAAGGTGAGGCCACAAAGGGGTAGTTTTAAGTTTCACAGCGGCACCGGGAAAATAATGCGCTTTCCACCGCCTGCTAAAAACTAAAAAAATATATAATGACGGTAAACAAAGGAGTTGTCCAGCGACCGAGGTCTAGTTATTAATGTTTTGTGTGTGTTGTGTGTGTATTTTTACTGCTCGGTCACATATTGTTTTCCAGGGAACACGCGGGCTAGTGCGCATTCGTATTGTTCCTGATGTTTACTGCCGTTGTAATAAGCGCGGTATGTGGTTTAACTATCGAATCGAAATTAAATACGAATATAGAAATGCAATTCGTGAAAAAAGCTTGTTATCGGTTTATAACAGGGGCGAAATGGCTTGTTAATACTATAGTAAAGTATTATTTTGCAACCATTATCTTTTAAACCATTTCCATCGATCTTTTTTTCATCAGTTCTAATATTTGTCATTCCTGAAGACGTTTAGACATAAACATTTTTTTACCACATTTGGACATAACGTTCACGGGTAGAAGGCAAGACGGTGGTTTTGTAACAAACTTTGGTTTCTGGTCGTTATTCAATTTGTGTCTGGTGATTAGGTTTAATATCTCGGGACGAGCAACTCGAAACAAAATTACGGAAGATGCGCGTAGGTAGCGCCGCGATACCCCAAGGGCCTGTAAACTAGTAGACTTGAGATTCCCCCGGAAATTGAGATGATTTGAAAATGGGCGGAGAAATTCCTCGAAAACGGAACTACTCTATCATATTTTTTATTGACATTTGAAGGATTGGAGCAATCAGACAAACGGCGCCGAAACCAGCTAACTCATTTTTTTAAGAAGAACATGTGTACTAACAATGAAAATACCGTTGAATAACACTGAAGTTATATGCAACGGTGTCAACGAGTGTCAATTGTTATTTTCATTATCGACGTGAATTATGCCAAAAATTATGCAGATGTGGATGCGTATGCCAACATTAATTTGCAAACTGGAGATAGAAGTTTTATCGATCTATCCTGAATTTGTGCAATAACATATTAAACGAAAACTCATTTCGCAGTTTTAGTTGCAGTTATAATTACATTTTAAAACTGCGGGCAATTTAGAAGTTGGTACGTAGAGACTTTATAATTGTATCTCTAACCCAATTACGAAGCTCATCCATAATACGCGCTATATAAAACCTACAGATATTACATATACACACGTGTAGATGCATCATTCGCAATAGCGCGTGTATTCCTCCATGTGCACGCCCTCGTATTCCTAGTGCAGTAAGTTGGTACGGACAATTTCACGCCCAGCTGGGCAAAATGGAAGGCAGACATGGAGAAGGCAATTACATCCGATGATTATGTGGCAGTGGAACTCTAAAATGTGCAATCCGCTCTCAAAAGTTAACGTCTTGAAGATGTATTACCGTATTTTTAGATGGTAATCGTGCTTCCGTAGTAATTGTCGGCAAGGCTGTCGCCCCCACCACCTGCAACTAGTTCCACCGCGTTTCTAGCACTCGATTTGTACATTCTTTTTTCAGGGGCAGGCGTTCCAGATCTCACGGAGGCACTAATTGGAAAGCCGTCTGCAATCCCGATTTCCTTCTAGGATCCGAGATTAGCGCGCTCACTTTTCTTCTTGTATTTCAGCGGCTACGGGTTATTTGCTGGCTTGAATTACTTAACAGCAGTAGTTTCTGTTTGTTCGAAGCATTTCTGCATTGATATAATTATAACATATTTCTGTCTAACATATATCAGCGTTGTCGCTTGGATTGAAACATCGCTCAAAAGTGCACTGAAACCCCTTCTAGTACACTACAAAGAAAGTAATGTAATCGACGGTAAAAATTGACAACAGGAAGTGTTCTGAAGTATTTATTTGAGTTTGCAAAAGACATGCTTCACAAACCTCAAACATTTATTTGGTGCTTAATGTAACGTAGTGGTCTTACTCAAGTACTATTGCTTACTGAATGATTTACTGAATGAATCCTTAGTAGTCCCGCCTGTGGCTTGTTATGTTCAGATTTTAGGTTATGTGTTGTGATTTACAATGCAAGTCATTGCACCCAGACTTTATTTCGGCCTCTTAGTAACATGGTGCAGCTTCAGCGTCTTGAGGTACACACCCGGTAAGTATACATCGGAATGTCTTAACGCAGCATACTCGTCTACCGTCCTAATTTCTATTATAGTTCAATGACTCTTAATCACTTCGAAGCAATAGTTTTGAAAAAAAGTTTCATATATGTATGCGCTTTCAAAACCCTTTTACAATCTGTGATATTTTATATGCATTTCTCATGAAATAACATCATCTGCCACGTGTGTAGCAGGTACTGTTAAATTTTGATAAATATCTAAAACTTTGGTCAAATATTCTAAATATTATAATAATAATAAAAAGTGTTATTATAGACCATCTATTAGTCGTTCTCGCTAGTCAACAAACAATTTCAAATATAATTTAAAAAATGTCAGACGTCAGCATTTCACATTAGCAGCAGTTAATGCTTCATGCACTATTACATGACGTCCGTATAATGGTGGGAATTGAAACAGTTACCAAAACCTTGTAGAAACATATTCCAATAAACACATTCACAGAACCAACCGTGGCAATAAAAAAATAACATTTACTTCCAATCCCTGGAAGGTATACACAAAATACCAGTGAATATCCGACGCTACAATTCTGAAAACGTCGTAAATCCGTGTAAATAAAATTTAGTAGTGACGTGTCGACAGCACGTCTCTGAGCCTTAAAGCACGCCAACTCTGAGATTCGACGAGCACGTAAGTAAAGGACGTATATGTGTATAGGTACCCGTCTCATAGCCATTCTCGTCCTCGTCCACTCACCGTAGGCCTTTCTTCTGCTAATGCAGTACTCGTGTAGGGGCACCGAAATCGCCTTTGGGCCTTTAGGGCGCCCGATTCTTCCCGGGGCCCTCTGAGGCCGCCGGTTAGTCTATTCCGACATACTGCGTTAGAAATCAGAC